>JAVQJD010021938.1:0-34231 GCA_036023655.1 Nannoperca australis
TACTTTATTTGTTTCTATATATATATATATATATATATATATATATATATATATATATATATATGGTTATTTTACTGAGATCTATGGTCTTTATTATGCACATTAGTGTGCATACTGAAAAGTGAAAAATTATGTCATTTCAAACTGAGGCCCTTTGACATAGAACACTCAGCGGCCCACAGGTCTTAGTCCAACCATAGCTGTAATGCTCCTGCTGTCATTACAACTCAGCCCACTAATATGCAAAATAAATGTACAACATTAATTAAAGCAGAAGTGATAAAGTTGTAGAAAACCATGGTGACCCACCTCCAGATTAGCTCCCAGTGAGCTCAGCTACAACTGCTCTCTTTCTCTTAATCATGCATAACTGGTTTATCTGGTAAAAATATCAAGTAATAACCATGAAAGAACAGAACATATTATTAGATCAAACATACCCAAATGTATGAATCACGTATGTCTTTTCTATCTCGCCAAATGAACTGACTTTATTTCTTTGTAGACCTCGACATGATCTTCCAATTATAAAACAAATTACTAACTTAGCAACTCTTTTCTTTTAATTTTATCCTTCAGTAAGCCTTTCAGCCATGTATATATTTAATTTATGTTATTTCATTCCCTGGTAATTAACAGCGATTCAGCATCCTCCGTACAGCGTCACTTGGGAGACGAGTTCACACTCAGAATCTCCATGTGATTCAACTCAAGCAAGCCTGCATTTGAATAAATGTTATAACATAATTATAGAATTTTAGTTAAATGACATTTAGAATTTATGTTTAATTTTGCGCAATTTCCCTTTAAGGCCACTGACATTTGGGAAAATGTTATTTATTAATTAATTGTTTTAATTCATGCGTTTACGGACACAAACTGTTTCCTCTTTTTGTCCACCTCACCTATTCATACTGCCATATTAGCCATGCTTTAGCCACAAGACTACAATTACAATTTCTGTGGTACTTCCAGTTTGATTTAGTTTCATTGCTATAAGAATATATTTGCTAAGTGTACATGACAATGCAAACAAAGTCTGTTAAAACAGAGGTAGCAAGTCTGGTATATTTAGTACAACTGTGTCCAGTGTGGTAGACTAAACTCCACAGGGTACATAATTAATTAATAAGAACTTTCAGTAAACTCCTCTGTAATGCAATGCAGATTGACGATTGCCATGGCTAATTTCTTTTTCTCTCTCTGGTGATAAGAGACAAGACTATGGGGCATATTCAAAGACTTATGTTGCTGCTTGATTTCTGATCCAGATTTAGATAAGTTAATCGGAGATGATAATCAGAGAAAAAAAAGCAGCTGGATTCATCATTCATTCTACTTACATTACATTAAAACAAGTCATGGTGTTTCCGTTCGAGTGAATTACTCTGACAAACATTGCATGTGATTTTAATCAACAAAACGAATGGCATAATAGCTGATGAAAATATGCAGCAATTTGTTAAATGTTTATGAAAAAAGCAATATGAAATATGTTTGAATAAGTTGACTGAAGTGAGTCAGTCCAGTTATAATATTTTGTTTCTTTGAAATGGTGGAAAGTATAGATGACAACTGTATACCCATATTTAACAAGAAGCAATGCTGGTGGGATTAAAAGTGAAAACACACAGGTAATATGAACTCCCTGGGCACGTTTACTTGTAACTTCTATCAATTAAATACAACCATACTGTACCATCTTAAATAAAATGTTAAGAAGTCCCCTTTCAATCCTTTATTTTAACTTTGATCAATTAACTTACCTTTATTTTGGACATAAGGTCCATAGAGTCCATTAGATATGAATAAAAAGTGTCCTATTAAAGAGTCACAAATTACAAAAGGATCAGGCTCTGGGTCATTCAGGTTAATTGTTGTAAAGTGCTGTTTTGTGAATATACACCAAGCCAAATGGAGTCAAAAGGAAATAATTTTTCATTGGTGCATGAAAATGCTAAAGCTTGACATCGCTCTCTGTGTTTGATATCTGTTTAGTTTTTCTTCAGTAGATGACACATTCTGCTGCTTTGTCTTATTACAAAAATGTATTTTCTCCACTGTACTGTACCTCTTCTCTGTATTAGAGCAACTTCAGTGTCAGTAACCTTTTACACATTCGCAATAACGTATTATAATTATACATACACACAGAATGAGTACAGGTGTAAATAATTAAATACATGATGGCTTTAGTCCATTTAGCCAAGTATCATGAGCGATTTTTAATGCTATTAGTAACACCTGTGCTTTGCCTGCTGTAACAAGTCAAAATGTCTGGAGTGATAAGGGCCTATCTGAAATGCCAAAGGACATTATTTATACACAGATGGTAATGAAATCTTGCATGTTAGCGCATTACATTACTGCCACTTTGAGTCTGGAAATTCTGACGTGGGTGTGTTATTCAGCTGACAGTGCTCAGGTTTGACTGGTACATTATCACACCTTGAGTGGCAAACTAATCAAATCAGGTGTAATAAAAGCCAGAAGGACATGCTTCTGTACAAATCTCTTTTTCAAGACATTTTTTAAACCAGACATTTTAGTGTCATAGCATGAAAATCCCATGTGTAATAAACAGCATTAATGATTGTTCTGTTGCATTCAGGTCTTCCACTTCCAGGGTCGTGGTATTGTACATACTGGCTCACTGTCATGGCTTACTTAGACATGGAGCGGAGCCAGCATTGATGCTATTAGTTACAGATGTAGCTTTTCTGCTGTGACAAATCTGCTGCATTCAGTGTTTGCCCTCAGATCACTGTCCAGGAGCTTTACAGAATCAGTATGCTCAATGTGAAACATTACTGTTCTGAATTAATATGTTATGGTTTATAATATCAGTACCCTATTTTGCTGGAACATGACTCATTACTTTTAATCAGACCCACCTTCTTAGTATGTTACAGCTTGCTTCAGATAAGGCTGCTCTGTGTCAGCAACCATTTGCGCCTGCTGATAACATTTAGCGATACCTGCAAAAAAACAACACTAGATCAATGGGATACAATGTGGCACGGTGACTAACCCCCCCCCCCCCCCAGCTCACCACAGCTGGACTGCAGAGAAAACACACCTGCACCCTGATTAGGGAAACCCGAGGCTGTAGTATGCAGAGTGCAGACAGATAAACACACCTCATTAATCCTCAGTCACAAACTGGGCTGTTGCAGAGAAGCAATGCCTCCACAAATAGGTATGCATCCACCACCCACACACCCAATAAAAATTACCATAAAACCCCACTGTGGAAAGAAAACATGACCTGTTCTTACAGCATTTGTAACATCAGCACAGAACTGTATCCATCACAAAGTGAATGACAGTGCAAATCTACAGCCTTTAGAACAAAGCCTGTGGTAGAGCTGCTTGAAAACATTAATATCTAATTACGATATATCTTCAAACAGAGACTGTTACTTACAATGAAGTTCTAGGCCTACATTAGCATTTGGCAATAGATCTCACAAGCTACAACTTCATTAAGGCAGTGGTCCAAAATAATGAGGGAGGTTGTTTAATGTAGACTGGGGCTAATAGGTGGTAATGAGTGCTACCAGCCCAATAGAAAAAAATAACCACATTTGCATGCTCTCCCCAGCTCCTTCTCAGTACCTTTTATTTTTGGAGAGTCAACTTCGATTTTCATTCTACTTTAGGCTTGAAGGCATTTGTTTTCCTTTTTTTAGCATGCTCACCTTCCTGTGATCAGTTCATCTAAACATTTTGGATTGTATGCTGATAAGGTTGACTTTTTTTGTTCTGCCATGATGGCTGATTGTTCAACTTCTAAATATAAAAAAACAGAAGACAAATTAATATAATTTTGTCAGATTTTTTTTTTCATGTTACTGTTGCATCCTTAAATGCCTGAGTCATGGTGATGTGCAATGATGTAGGAACATTTGTCAGCATCAATCTGCCCGCCCCATGTCAGTAATCCTTTCCAGTGTTTTGATGTAGAATCTGTGGTTCTCTGTGTGAGATTGGTTCCAATGTCGAGAAGCCACCCATCTCACTTCCGGTCTTCTAGCCTGAAGAGCCTGATTAAAGAGCCACCCTGTCCAGCTCTCCAATCCAGAGGATGCAATTTCATCAGACAAGCTACAGTACAAAGTAAATTGTCTGTGAAGTTATCAGTCAGCACAGCTGTGATTTGGTGCCACTGGGTCTCTAGATCTGTCTGTATTTGATAACTGTTAAACACCTGTTATAATGTTAAACAAGCACTTGCTCAACTACCTGTGGAATGGGCCAGTACACATACACACAGTCAGAAATCCTATGTTTAGAAATGTGGGTTCAAATGTTTGTGGTTTTAGACAGGTAAGAGCATTTACTTGTACTTGCATGTATTTAATTATTTATTGGTGGTTTTATATATGTTGGGTCTGATTTAAAATTCCAATCACAAGTTTGCTTTAAAATTAATTGTAAAGTTGGATGCAGTGAAGCTAGACAGGTAAGAGTAGATCAGGTCAGATAGTTTGGGTATTATTCCTATTTTAAGTTTGATTCTTGCATTTAGCATTGGGTAGACTTTGTTAAAGCTCTGAGTTAGGAGTATGTATTCATTTGATTTAAGCAGCACCCTCAGGCCCTTTTTCCTTTTTAACTTCTTTTTTTGTTATTTGCAAATCTAAGTTACCTAGGACCAATCCATGCAATAAATAATTTACCAAATCCATCTGGTTTTATGTTTCTTCCCTTTCCCCTAGAGAGCTGGCTTGTAACACATGATAGAGCACATAATTGCAAGGGTGATGGTGTGTGTGCAACTGTCTTTGCATGTGGGTGAGAGATATGAAAGTCTGAATATATGAATAATTTTGTGCATGTGTGTACTTTAGAAAAGAAGAGAATATTTTGTTTGAAAAAAAGAGTTTGTGTGTTGAAATTTGCATCGAAATAAACTGCTTACAGTCAGTGACTCAACTGAACTCAGAAACCATCAACAGACCCATTCAGCTTTAATTCCAAAACATTCAACTTTGTGCAGTGGGCATCAACTCATTTTGGAAAAATAAATAAAGTTGCAATTAAGCCATTGTTTAATTACCAGTTCCAAAACAATTAAGAATCACAGATCTACAGTGGTGTTATTTGATTTTTAGGAATTTAATAGGCATACGAGTGTGGTTACATTTGATAGTGGACCAATGATTATTTTATCTACATGATTTGTTATGCATGGATACATTAATGTGCAATATAAGGGGGAAAGGCCCATTATAGTTGGATTTCCTGATTAAAAACTTAGGGATAGTAATTATTTTCATGTTCTTTTTTGCCATTAACAAGCAAAATGTCAGATTTTCAGGTGCTTTTGGTTGCACATTTTTTTTGTCCAAAGTGAATTGTTGATCCACCATGAATAGAAAACAGTATGAGTGTTTCACTAGGAGCCCAATGACACAGTTGTTAGAAATCTCAGAGGCATGCACAAACAACCAGAGCAATGCATCCCGTTTAGTAGGAACGTAATAATATAAACATACATACACACGAAGATCCATAAGAATCTCTGTGAATGTGATGCTATTATTTGTCAGTACGCACATGGACCCACCACCCAACTGCACACCACAGGCAACCTCTCACTCTCTTCCTCTGCTCATACCCACACAGAGACAGAGAAAATATGGTGCAGCCAGACAGAGCGATACAAGGAATGGCATATTCATTCTCACTCTGCTCCCTCCCTCTCTTCCCTGCTTAAACACTCAGCTGGATCCTAGCCTCTATTTCTCTCTACTTTTTTTTTGTACTTTTGCTCTCCCCCATAGCTGCCAAGGAAAGATTCTCTTTGTTGTTTATCCTCTCACCTCCTGCTTCCAACTGTGTGTTCTTGCCTCTTCAAGCTGTCTCCCATGCTCTCTGGACTCACTTTCTCTGTCTCACTTTCGTACCAATTGTTTGTTTCTAGACCCTCTGTTTGATTTTATAGGCAAAGAGAACGAAAATGAAATGAAAATGAGTTTCGGGATCATTCTGGTGCATTCATGCAAATGTAGCTTTGTTCATATTCTCCATGCATACGGGTCCATATGGGTTCAAACAGGAAGGATCCCCATTTTTTGGCATACATTCTACACAGCAAACCTGAGATACTCAGGGTACAAGGAGGAGCAGGCTAGAACTGCAGCTAGAGAGAGTGTTGACTGACTTCCGAGCAGGTCAGCTCTGGGATGTGACAGATGAGCTATTTGTTACAGTTTGCCTGTGGTCTCTCTTGTCTTTGGAAACAGAGTTAAAACAATAAAAGCAGAGAAGGCCAGCTGTGCATCCATAGGCCCTGTGAATAATTCAGTGTGTGGGATGCTTGGACAAATGGCACATTGAACACAGAAGTAATAGCGGCAAGGCCCCAGGGAATGTTGTTGTGGATGCACCATAGGATATAAAGTATGGGGGGGGCAAGATGAGGACATATACAAAACAAACACACACACCACATCCAGCCTACAGAACACGTCTGATGATCTGATTGTTTAGTGATTTTTAAAATCTAATCTTATAACAAACTAAAAGACAATGATAAATGTCATATTTATTATATTTTATATAGATCATGCTTATAACTTTTCTGTCAAATAGTTAATGAAAAAGCTGGATTCATTAGTGGAGAAACAACAAATGCAGATGCTTCAATACAGGACACAGGGGGTGACTGGTTTGTTGAGTATAACAATGTGAAACATATGCTCAGATCTTTGATTCAGCTGATCTGATTCCTACATAACACACATGGGAGATTTTGGACCAACCATTTAGGCAGTTATGTTCACCATCCCCATCAAAACCTCACATGAGGGAATATGTTTTGGAAAAATGGCGTTCATCCCGCCGATAGAGTCCCAGAAAGCTGTAGAATCTATGCCAAGGGGCACTGAAGCTGTTCTGGTGAGGTGGCCAAACACCCTTATTAATACTTGATGTTCTTTAATTTGTTACCCATCTGTACTGTTTGTTCGGTTTTGCCCTGCAGCTAATGGGAGTCAGATCCTGCACTGCTGCTTTGGCCAGAGAAGCAGCCAACTGCTGCTGCCTGCTTGCACGCAGCAAAAACATTTTAAAAACAAGAATAGTCACCAGAAACAATAAGTGAAATAGATTAGATCAAAATGATGGTAATTTATGATGCTCCAGCTGTGGCAAAAAGGTTAAGTTATAAAGCTATGTCTACCATGGTTACCATCTTAGTTTAGCAGGTTACCATGCTAACATTGTTACGGTACGACATCTGGTAGCATGAAAAGGACCTAAATGCAGACCGGCAGTTCCAGCAACAAAATGATTTATTTTGACAATGAAGCAGGGAAAAACAGGTAACAGGGCAAACAGCAAACAAATACAAACGCATACCTGGACATGAACACATGCAACGCATGCAGACGTAGACACATACAATGAACCGACAAGAGACAAAGGGAAAGGACAAAGGGAAGGCAGACGAGGGGATCAGACACAGGTGAGAAAACCCAGAAAACCCAGAACAGGGGCCCAGGGGGGCGACCAGGCATGGAGGACGCTCGGAAGGATGGTGCGCTAGGACCAGGCACGGAGAGGCACGGCTGGAGGCTGGTGGACAGGCCGGAGGCCGGCAGCGACGGAGGAGCTGCTCCGGTGGGACCAGACATGGGGGACCGCTCAGGAGGACAGCCTGGACGGGACCAGGCACGAAGACCAGACGTGGAGAGGGGACGGAGGGGGGGCATGACAAACATTTGCTAATTAGCCTGATAAAACTGATTTAAGAACATTTTATTATTTAAATAAATCACAACATTATGGATATAATGAATTATAGAAAAAATGTATACATAATAAACATTTGTACTAAACCAAATTGTTTTTATTATTATTAAAACTAACAACTCTATGACAGAGACAGGTCAGGAGTGAGAGCCAGTGCGTCAAGGTCTATGATAGATAGGCAATGGCATATTCTTACATGCTTGATTACTCAATAATTGAGTGTAATTAAATGCTGTGGTCCAGCAGGGACTTAAGCTGGATGGACCTGATTTGAGTTGGAAATGAAAAGAGTGATTTATTTTGACGTCAGTATGTGTAATCTGCAGGTGTAAGAAACTCTAAGCAGCTTCCATTTTGCCAGACAGATAGGTATTAAATTCTGAGTCATGCTTCATCAATAATACATTGGCTGTCTAATAGCACTGAAATATTATTATTAGTGATAAGAGTATTTTTAATTGATATACATCACTTCCTCCATGTGTCAAGGCTGGGAAGGCGATAATGCATGCCACAATAAGTGAGGTATTTAATGTGATACAAAAGGAAGTTGTAAAGTTCAAGGTAGGTCTTAAATATAAGTTTGATGCAAAATTTGATGGGAAAATTATATTTTACCTGCTCTGTTTAACTCTTTTAACATAAGTCATCACTGAGGTTTATATTTAGATGATCTAGGGATGGCAATGTCGGTCTGTCCGCTAAATCAATCCAATATATCAACAACTTTTGGATAGATTGCAATGAAAGTTACATACATTCATGTTCACTAGAGGATGACTCACATCCAGTGCCACTAGCAGGTCATAGGTTTCATGTATCCTTGTATCTATTGGATGGATTAGAATTAACAATTTGTATAGACATTCGTAGTGCCCAGGTGTTGTTGCCTGATGATTTTGGTGATCCCCTGACTCTTCCTCTAGATCCACCATGCGGTTGAGATTTTTGTTTTTGAGTTAAAATACTCAATTACTGTTGGATGGATTGCAATATGGTAAATAGATGTGTGTCCTCTATCTAACTATAAAAGAAGGAGTCTCTGTATGTCCTCTGACTATCTTAAAATATCTATACATGCCATGTATGAAATGAAATGACCATCTTTATGGAATAACCAGAGAAACAGAAAAGTTAAAGGGCATGGACAAGGAGAATTATGGTAGTTATGGGAGAACATTTTATATGTAGGCGTACAATTTGTTTTGTAGGTGGTATAACTGTGGTAACCAGCCAGTCGGTGGGATAGGAGCCCAAATGGCTCATGGCTTTAGTAATGTATATTATATCCACTTTTATTTATTGGAATTGATAGATTTCATACAAATGGTAATTAATAAAATGTAAATGTAGAAAGTGATACAAGTTAAATAAATAAAAATATTCTTTATATTAAATAGACTGTTTTGAAGGATTTTGTACATTTACTTCCTGATAAGCTAATTCAATAGCTAATTTATTCCTGAGACAATTCACAGGGCAAAAACACAGCAATGCCTGGGGAGACTGTTTTTTTTGCCAAGGTTGGCAGGTAGCTCATGCTGGTTTCAATTCCCTCAAACATCACTATTAAAGCTGAGCCAGAATTACTGAGGGTAAGAACAAGCTGTCATGCAATTCCAACACATGTCCAAACACCGCAGTGTTTCCTGAGAGAGAAAACAAGCTGCAGAGCATTTTCAGTTATCTTAAAGCACAGAACCCACTAGACATCTGCACTCTCGGTGAACCCAATCATTTTTTTTATATACCTAGAAATGTCAGCATTATTACATTCTTGCAAATAATTGATAATTCTAGTTCTATATAATTTTTTCAGATATTCACCCCAGTTATAGTGTTATGTAACATGTCTACAGTAACTCAGGAGACCACTGGGCCTGGCAATACTGGCAAGATGTAGTCTTTACATGTAGTTGTCCTAGGACACCACCAAACTTTTATAAAACTGCAAGAAAGCAATCCAGGATTTCTAGATAACAATCCTCATAAGGTTCCCACGCAGTAGAAGAAAACTACATGAGAGTTGATGCTAATAGTTAGAATCTGATAAATTCCAAGACTAGCCAGGATAATAAGAATTCATACAATACATATTTATCACTTAATATAATTAAAGTATACTTGTGGTTTCAATTTAACATAACTGGATGCTCTTCTAAATGCAAAATATAAATTTTTACAAAAAACATCCCAGAAATATGGAATTCAACACAACACCCATCAGTATTATATAAAATAAATAGGCCCAAAATCTTCATCCCATTGTGACCCATATCCACTCCTGCTCCTCTTCATGTTCTGGTTGGCAGACCAGTTGATTCAGTGTAACCTGAAACATATTGAATGTAAGGTGCTGACCAAAGATCGAGAAATAATAGGCCATTTTTGTCACCATTTTGATACTAATAATACTGAAATGAGAAGTTAGGAGGGTGATGAATGCTTTAAAAATTTTTAAAAGACAGATAGTAGATTAAGTAATTTTAAGTGTGTAGAATATGGTCTATGTTGGATACAATAATCTTTTCATTTGTTTTTACTACTGTTCCAAATAATCATTTATTCCTACAGGAGCACTAGAGTATCTATTTTATTAACTGTTGGTCTTGAGCAGTGTAATTGCTTCCCAGCTGAGTTGTTGATTGTGGAGATGTGCCTTGTAAAAGAAATGTCACTGTTGATCGAAGCTCCATGACAAAATTTGTCAGCAGATTTGTCCAGTTCATTAGTTGTCACTAACATTTCTGAAAATGATCAAGATACAGTATTCACTTGAATGGGAAAGTTTGTCCAAACTTTTGACTGGTACTGTATGAGGTGACTCTTACTTTCACATTACCACTGGTACCACTAATATAGTGCTACCTCTTCTCCTACATTTGTAGCATAATGGTGATGGCAATCAATTATGTGCTTCAGTTAATGGTGTACTGTCCTGTTGGGTGGAACATTACAGCAGTTTTCCAAAGGGATTATTAACTCCTTAAGTAAGGACACAGTAACACCTCATTAATTATGTAACATGTAGCAATTACATATTCATTGGTAATTAGTACAAAACGAAACCCCAAAGAATATGGACGTAGGTACATACAGTTTTTTTATGAGCCAGTCCTTTGTGATTGACAGTGGCTTGAAGGATGATTGCTATTCAGAAGGGACAATTCAATAGCAGCACATGTTCCGCATACTGCAGAATGAAGCTTGCTGTTTGGGAGCCAAGCAGGTTGCCTTTATATATATTCTCCTGTCTCCTGCTCTATATCAGTGATATACTGTTTCTCAGTTATTAGTTAACCCTTAAATGCAAACCTGGTCTTTTTAGCCAAAGGGGACTACATTAGACCCTGTGTAATTCATTCATTTCATTCAGTTAAGCACTCAACTCCCCTGTATTCCTCAATCTATTTGTTTTTAACAACACTGAGCCTGTGTAGCTGTCCCTCGTACAATGAACGGACATCTTACTTGAAGACCCAGTCGAGTGGTGAACTACTCATTTCTGTACAGTATCTGTTCTGGCTTCAATACTGAGCCTGTGTAGCTGTCATGTGTAAAATGAACAAAAGACTAACAAACAAACAACCCAGACCAGTCAGCTGCCTGTCATGTGAGAAAAATGAAACTATTATACAGTAAATTATATACTATTATTATTGTGCATATGTGGCCAAAATATATGAATTACTCTCTGAGACAACTCTTTAATACTCGTTCATATCAAAGAGTAGTTTAAATGAACGATTCGCTCAGATCAACACATAACTAATGTAGAGCAGAGCATTGATAGGGTTTTGAGGATACTGTCCAAGTAGTGCTCCCAAGAGGGGATAGGACTGATGAGAGAACCTTATATAATTACCTCAACTACCTCAACCTTGCTTTTATAAACATATTTTTCCTAGAAAAATTTCCAACATTGCAAGCCAGAATATCTTACAAGCATCACACCTGGAAAACCTTGGTCTTTAGCAGTTGTGGCCATGGCTGGAGAAAAGCAAAGAGGTATAATGACTTTCAAAAGCTGATGGATGATCTAAACATCTCTTGTTTGTCGAGAAACAGAACCACTTCAGCTGAGGAGCTCCCACAGAAACACTGGAGATACCACTTGTCATCATCGCTCAACAATGAAACTGTGGAGCGGTGCGCACACTGTGCACAACCATGTTGCAATGACCAATAGGTGACTGTGATTGGTGATTACTGTGCTGACTGGTGGGTGTTTGGTAGGTGTCATTCTATGAGAAGTTATAGTAGCTATGTCGATAATACAGTATAAACGTTTTATTTAACAGGTTATGCTTAATATATTAAAACATTTCAAGGCCTTAATTGAATTACCACAATATATCAGCCACTACCACCCCATTTGATTTTTGTATTATGTTTTTTTTTGTATGTATTAAATTGAGATGTTAGTCAAACAGTGGGTAAGGCCATGTCTACTCTTTGTGGATACATTTGAAAGTGCCTTTTATATGTAAAAAGATTTCAGTCCACACTTGGTGTATAAAACAGTGATTTGACTTAGGGTCAGAAATGCTGCCTGTTATCAAAGACCAGTAATTTCATTTTTTTTTGTGTTGAAACCCTACACCTGTACTGTGTAAGGCAGCAATGCTGACATACAAAATGAAACATCTTTAAGCTTGAAACCAGGCAGTGTTACACGATATCAGGGATAAACTATGTAATCAATAGATACATATATTATGTCAGAAGTGATATGAGTAGATAGGAATATAAAATCAAAATTGCAGAGCTCAAAGCTGAACAATATGGAAATCACAGGCTGAAAAATGAAGCTGCAGTTTCTCCCATTACACCCATAGTCTGGATGCCATTCTAACACAGAAACACACACACAATCCCAGTCACTCCTTCAAGCAAGTTATTGGAGAGTCTCCACTTCACCTTACCTGGCATGAACTATGGGAGAAAACAAGAGTGCCTGGAAGAAACTAAGCCACAACCTCTCAATCTTTGCCCATTAAAGGACAAGCCTACTTTTAAATCAAGTCATGTAAATTAAGTTGGATCATGTTCAGAACTGAGTGAGGTACTTCAAAGTACAGTGTGAAAACCATGTTTAGTTTACATTCAACATCTCTGACTGAATACTGTGTGTGTCACGGTCTAACAAATATGATGAATGCTTTTCCTGCAGTATGTCATGAAATATTTGAAAATCTGTGTGAACTTTTAAATTGGATGTGTTTCCAAGTTGCAACTGCTTGCAATATACTAAAGAGAACACATTCAAATACAATCTAAGAACACATGACTCACTAGCATGGTGCAAATACTGCCATTTCCATCTTTGTACAAGAAATATCTCAGTTTTTTAACTTTGTCAACTGACGAAGAGTCTAACCCAGATGTCTTTTTCTGGCTTTCTCCAAGCACTCCTTCGCTTTCACTTTTCACTGCTTTCATGTGCCACTCTACCACCCTCAGCTCTGGTGCAGAGGTCAGCCAACCAACTCCATACCAAACTATTGAAAATATTACTGCTGCATCCTTTGACAGGTGCACCTCAGCAGACCGCACTACAGAAGCACAGTAGCACAGTAACTGATGGTAGGATAATCAATTTTACCACTGAACTAGAATTACAATAAACATTACTTCATATTTTGTAGTTTGTACGCTCAGGAAATATAACAAAATACAAAATGATTAATAAAAAGAAATGCATGTGTTCATAAGCAGCTGCTGTTCTTTTACTATTCCTCTTTTGCAATATCTCAGACTCATCCTCCAAAAATTGGCGTGCAATGACTGAAGTATGGTTACCAGCATAAGAGCAATAATGGCTGTTAAACTGAGTTTATTTTCAGCCAGCACCACGCCAACCCGATACTACTTGTGTCTGGATTTCGCTGTGATTCCTGGCTTTACCAACCGAGCTAAATCATGGATTATGCAGCAGGAATTCTCACTGGCTCACAGCGTTTGCAGTGTTGTGTCTTGTAATGGCTCATTGTAGCAGCTTAAGTGGAAGGCAGGCACTCAATCTTAGATTGCAAGTTTGCAGCAGTTAATGAAGCAACTGCCATTAAAACCACTGAACACTTAATAGCAGGATTAAAACACTGCAGAGTCACCAAAACAAGGATGGACAGGTACAAATTGGCCTGGAGTTTTAAATGCCATTGGAAACAGGAGCTTTGTGGTCACACACACACACACACACACACACACACACACATCCCATTGTCAACAGTGCTTAAAAGATACTGAATTCAGGCTGTATTTCTTGACATATGAATAGGTGCACATTACTTGTATGTTACAGAATATTATTTTAGTTTGGCTTCTTTCACCTGTGTATAATTACATCAAGAATCAAACTGCTTTGATTTTTGTTTTCTGCGCTCTATTGCTGCTTCTGCTGGCAACAGCACAGAAGCATACAAACACCTCAAATAGCCTTGTCTCACATATTATGTTGTTTTCCCGGAATGGAGGTGAGATATTGCACCTGAGCTTGCATCTGTCCTGGGACATAAACACTGATAGATCCACCCCCAGGACAGATGGCAGATGGACAAAAATGTGTTTATACACAATCACACACACCTGTTTTCTTCGTTTGTACACTTTGTGGCACCAGCTATACTAAAAACCCAGCAACATAGGCATACAGAACACTGAACATAAAATCCCATCTTTGTGAAACAGAATAGGGCGAAACTCTAATGACTGATAGAATCTAGGTAAGTAGCCTGCTCATTAACAAATATCCTTCTCAACTTCTGTTTACTGTTGCTGGCATCAACCAATGCACCAAAGGCTATGGTAAACACAAATAAACAAGTGGGCAATTGGCAGCGGTGCAATCTAATTTAAGAGAAAGCAGAGGATAGCTTTCCCCACTGCAGGGCTAAGCGTTCTTTAAAACCTTTCTGGATATCACAAAGTCAGCTTTAATAAGTGTCTCTGAAACTGAAAGTTGTAAGTTATTTTAATCTGCAGATGGTCACATTTCTGTAATGACAGGCCCTGGGTAACGGCTGCATTTAATATAGCTATTGCAATAAAAGCAGGAGGATTGCATGATTGCTGATGAACACCACAAAGTTTTTGTTTCCAGTGTTGAATATTGCTGACCATGAAAACAACCTGGTAGAAGTTAAAGAGATGCTCAGTTTTCATATTGTTCCAGTAACAAAAAGGAAACAGTATATTTTGTGATCAGGCAAACAAGATTACTTGAGCATATAACAATTCCACTGCTCATCAATCATGCCCTTTGCAATTGCTGGGAAAAAGTATTTTATGACAGCAAACACATTTCAAGTGCAAACATCCCACACGTTGCACTCTATCACAAAGTAAATGAAAGAATGGAAACACAATTACTTCAGGAAAATAATAAATAAATGCATGTCTTGGCTTGAAAACATGTGAGGTAACATCCCTGAATTACGATACCTCAGAGAGGGAAAACAGCAAGTTGATCAAACACAAAGAAAGAAAAATTGTCCCTCCTGGTTCTGAACTTCAATTCAGTTGACTGGGAATGATTTCACACATACATCTTTGTATGTATCAAATACATGTGCATGTACAGGTTCGTTGACAGTTTAACCACTCACCAATCAGCCCCCAGCAGCTGAACTCCTTCAATTAATCACCTCAGAGTTTACGCTGAAAGACTTACACCTCCCAGTGATACATTCATTTTTGCCTGGAGCATAAGTAATTGATTTCTTGCAGTAATGACATAACTCTCGTATGGATGTTCTGTCTAAAACTTACTTCATCTTCAATGTTCACAAGGGGCCTTTTAAGTACACACAGAGAACCAAATCATCACAGTAGTACCTTTCATATTGTTAATGCCTCTGCACAGCAGTGATAGAACTCAAAGTGAAATGTGAGTTCATCATATCTTACTACAGACTACAGAGCACAACAAAAGAATGTGAACCTGAGAAATTCACTTCCATCATTTTACCATTTGCCAGCCATTGACTTATATGTATCACAGAGAACTATGAGCTAATGGGCCAGTTCTAAGTCTGAAGGAGGGGATTTAGCTAAATAAAAAAGGACCATAGACTAGAGCCTTTAAATGAATAAGCCGTCACTTTACTTTACTGACATTTAATGACAATACATATACTTGCAGTGCAAAATATTTGCATTAGGTTGAAGGCAGGTAAATTACAACTAAACCCCCGTTTTTGTTCTTTTTATTGTTCAAAATAAGTTATTTTAATGTGTTTACATAATGATGTCAATTTAGTTTCTGGATATTGTCATTAAGTTAAGACCGGCCTTCATTTTCCTAGGTTAAAGGCATTACATTTCTTGTTTCCAGGTCAACAGATGGATTCCCATTCAAATTCCATTTTGTTTAGATTAATTGACCCTTCAAGTTGAACCTTTTACAGGAAAAACACAATTGAGATTCAGCATTTATCTCAAACAGTACAACCTTAGCAAATTAACTACATTAAATGCAAAGTCATACTCAAGCAGGATATTCCTTTTTATTTCAGTTCCAGTTCAGTATATCAGCTCAGTTAGCGCAACTCTGAGAATGAGGAAACATCCAGAATTCCCAACAGCTGTGAAGCAGTATTTCAATGAGTCAAACCGAATGCAATCCTTGTAGGTACGAATCCTTTGGGTGAGGCTCACCATCTGGTGTCCTGTCTGTTCTGTGAGGAATCAGTGTGTGGTAAAACTCCTTCATGGGACAAAAGAAATCCTGGCCATACAGAAAATAAAGTATTTTTTTATCAGCAGTCCTTCACATTTAACTAGAAAAAATGTATTTTTCATCTATAGCTACTCAATTTACACCAAATAATCTTACAAAAAGTCAGAAAACTGAATATTCTTTTTAAACTGAAAAACAAAGTAAAACCATCTTAGCTAGTCTTAGACTGGTTCACTGAGTAAGTGAAAATATTCTTGTTCCACATGTTGTCCGCCATCTTTCTCTGCTGCTGCTGGCTTCGCTCTACTCTCTGAGCTTTGCTGGCTGAACCTGGAGGCAGAGGCAGAAGGGGCACGTTAAAGTAGAGGTTCAATTAAAAGGGATTATCTAACCTTTTTCTAATCTCACTGAAAACTTGCATGAAACCAATAGAATGTAGGCATTTTATAAAAAAGATTTTTTATTCCCATAAATTATTTATTTATATTTATCCATTTATTGTTATTTCAATTGCCATTTACCTTGGTTACAAATGCTATATTGTATTTTGTTCCTTCATTACTTTTTAGATGAACTGGTGACACCATCATTTCAACAATGGTCTTTTCCAGAACAACATCAACCAAGTCAGAAAATAAACTGAACAGGAAACACTAACTGACACAGCAGTAATTATAACACTCGTGTTCCCATGATGAAGAAGAAAAGCCATTGTTTCTCTTCTTTTCTTGTTCATCGGGGGCCTCATTAGTCGCTTCTAGTAATGATAGAGAAGTGGCCAAACAACAAGTTTCTTAATAAAACTTCTTTCACAACAACTTTTTCAGACAGTGACTTCATAGCATGATAAATAAATACATACATTTAAGAATTTCTTCCTGGCATTCTTCTTTCTTCTTTCTGTTCCCACTATCTGAGGTCCAACCCAATCGTGAGCCTGTTTAAATGATTTATGTTTTTGGATGTTTTTGTCACCCTCAGGATGAATTGCAGTAACTTTGGTATCCCCTTACGTTTTTCTCTAGTGCTATCATCATGTCAAGGTTTTAATCTGTCCAATACTTCTAAAAAATATACCTGCAAAAACGTTTGTGCTAATTATTACATGTTAGCATGATAACTAAACTAAGATTTTCATTGTAACCATGTTATTGTAGCATTTAGCAGTATAATCACCTGTTATCATGTGACCAAAGTTACATACTTAGATCATGTGATTAAAACTGAGACATCTCTTTCTCAACAAAACCATATGCTGGGGAAGACTGTGGCATGAAATTGAATATCATGCTAGTAAACTAGTACTACCAGGACCAAACAGTTCTGGGAACTCCTTCAGAGGAACTGGGGCTCTCCCTCAAGAACTATAACTTTTAGGTCTTTTTTTCTTTCTGCACCCACACTGCCAATAGGAATGACTGAAGTGATGTAAGCTGGCCACCAGTTGGTAAACTATAGCAACGTCACTCCTGCACAACAACCACAACAACAACAGCAGCTACAACTGCTGAACCATTACGAGCTGTTGTTTAAATGGCTAACATTTTACACAGGTTTTTAAAAACGGCAGTTACCAATGCTTCATTGGCTCATGTGTTTGACCAATCAATGTACACTTATGTCTGGACCAATCACAGTATACCTACGTCATTTAAAGGTTCTTCTTGTGCTGGAAGACTACAATCTACCTAGATTGTTCCCACATACTGCATTGCGAGGATTCCTCCAACTGTTCTTACAACTATGAAAAAGTTACTCCAAAAACACTTATTGAGAGACCAATGAACAAAAACTAATAATGTGTTCTTTATTGTAACTGATAAATAAAACGTCTGCTCTGATTCTATATGTAATTAAACAGCACTGTTCCACTTAATAATAAAAAAACAGAACATATGCCATATGTATATGCCATCGAAAAGATGCAGAGGTCAATGTCACTTTAAAACAAAAAATGATTCTAATCTTACTTTCCACCTTTTTATTGCCATGCTACACATTACACCTCCATGGCAACATCAGTAAAAAGTCTACCAGGGACTGAGGGGGTGGCGAATAACCTGAAACAAGAAAAGGCAATTTCACAACCTTAGCAGACACAGAGTCCTAATACAAGGTTACTACAAGTAGAAGCTGCAAGCAGAGAGCTAAGACACCCAGGGACAATGAGAATAGAAAAAGAAAACAGGTGAGCACCAGAGCAACAACATGGCATGCTCTTAAGTAATGGATTTCATTACCCGCAGTACACTGGGGGACATGTCATTGTTTGAATTTGTTGAATAATTGAGATCTCTCTGTATGTTCAGGGGAGTTGTGTGATGAGATGGGCGGTGTGTGCTGAGGGGTCATGGTCTGTGGGTGGCTGATTTGGATCTCCAGAGAGAACCTTGACGTAAAATAGATCTGTCGTTCAATGACAGTGATGAAGCGATTCTTTAAAGAAGCATGTGGAAGCAGATTCAAATTTATTAACATCTAAGCGGGTTGAAAAAGGGTCAACACCTGTGGATGGATAACCTTCACCCCACCCATGTGTACTGGAGGACATGGTTTTTCTCTAGATTACATGTCTCAGTTGTGTACCTGTGTGACAGCTATGTAATATACAAAATTCTGTCACATATTTCAATGTGTTGTTTATTCATTTAGTACTGCTTTTATAATGGAGCGTCAAAAGTGAGCAATAAATTGAGAATTTGGAAGCTTACTTAACATAATTTTATATCATGACTGACAGCTGTCATTTTCACATACTTTGTGGGATTGTTAGCAGAAAGTACACTCCTTTTTTACTCCATTGTGCAATTTTTTAGGGCACGATATAGTGGCTATTATTTTCTCTGCTTCCAAATTAGCTTCTATATTTTTTTGCCTGGACAAGTTGAGGTCATCAATATCAATTTCACATAAACTATTATCATGTGTGCGTGCTGTTGTACACAGGCTTTAAACAGAAGCAAACCCAGTTAAGAGTATGATAGATCACCATCCGATCAAAAATGTACTGCAATTAGTAACCTGAATCTATCTCATATTCCTAAATATAGAAAGTTGCATCCATTGCTGTCTTAGAAAAAGTCTGTATCTTTCAGTTAATAATTATATCATTATTTTTTGATAACAAACACTAGCATGATCTGTGTTATTAATACTGCCGAGCTAACTAGCATGGTTTTAAGGTTTCAAAAGTTAGGGTTGACATTTTCATGATCTTTTAATCTCCTTTAACCTCAGTAACAGAGCAGTGAGGTGACATGGTAAAGAAGCAGAACCTGGTTGGTCTTTCTGTCTTTTAGAGCTTGATCTTTTATTTTTTTAAATGTTAGGGCCATTCAATGCACTAAAGTTACAATAAACTGACAACATTTTTTAAACTGTGAAAAAATATTTTCAGGTGAAAACATTTATAATAATATTGAACCTTATAATTTAAGATGTCCACAATCAGTACTGATCATGATTAAATCAGAGGATTAGTATAATAACCCATAAAAAACCCAAAGATCAATATAGTGTTACAGGCATGGGCCGTGCTGTTATAAAATAACCCTAACCCCACCTTGCATCAGAAATAAATACCATGTTTTTCTATTAGTTTTAATATACTAATGGTAATGAAAAAAAGTTTTAGATGGGCCCTAAAACTGTCTAGGATCAAAACTTCTCAATCCTTTTTAGCATACAAATACCCAACGGTGATTTGGTAATTAAAACTTTAATTAATTCAATATGATTGCAGGGGTCTTGTATAGAACACATTGAGCTCATTATGCAGTAATTACGTGCAATTTGAAGTCTATTTCACAGTTGAGCAGGCTACTGAACTTTGTCTCTCTGCTTGCAGTAGCTGTTTACCAGCACAGTGAGGAGCAATGGACTCTGGGTAAATTCTGAGTGGGACTGGGGTGAATGTTCATTACCAGGTCAAGTTCTGGTTTAGTTGGAGAGATTAAAATGACTTAAAGTCTAAATATTATGTGCTTTGTTTTTTAAACACCATCAGCTTGTTGCAGTGATCACCTGAACCGCAGATTAATTCTGCTATGTATCAGACTGTATTTTAAAATTATAAAGAAGAGAAAAAACAACAAGGTATTTTTCAGGTGAAGGTGACAGGTAAGGTTTTAGTAATTACACATGACTTGAAATGGCATCTGCAATAACCTTCTACAGGAGGGTGTGTATGAGTGTTTTGGGTGTGTGTGCAGATGACTGTACATGTGTGACAAATTGATGAAAGGCAGTGCTGTCACTTTAGATTAAGTGGAGTGGCAAGCCTCATTGCTTCATCTTACAGGAGATCCCATTTGATCAAAACTCCCACATACCTGCCAATTTTATACCACAGTACCTTTGCCTTTCAAACGCTGCAGTGAAATGTGTGTTGTTTTCCAGCATTCTGTGGTATTGCAGCCTATATTTAAAACTGATTAGATTCTTTCCCCTAGAATTTACACAAAATATTCCATCTGTACAAGCTGATTACATGGTTTTAGAAATGTTTCGAAAATCAAATTATGTAATAGCATCAGTTATGCTAGATAGGGAGGGCAAACAGTAGGTTCAAATTATATGCATCACTTTATGCCTACTGTTATTGATTTGATCTATGTGGTCATGGATAGCAAACAAAAACATATGAATTTCTTTTAACTATATTTTGTTGTCATTAAGTTGCTATTGCATTTTAATTCCTTTACCTATCCTCTAAAAATGTTTAAACCATTTTTTTTTTACTCTGCAACTGACAGCAACCAAAGATCGCAACCAGGCTGTCATTAGGATTACAATAGTTATCTATGGTTCCCAAAGGAATTTGCTCCATTGATCTGTTGGATCAAATGCAACCACATTTTCGACCATCATCAACTCAAAATGTCTCCATGACCAGCACTTTAGTCCTTGACAAGGTAATCTTGTAAACTTTATTTCCATAAATTTGCACATAGTGGTTTGTCTTGCTGGATCCTCACCATAAAATGTAAAGCCGTTAAAACAGAAACAAAACAAAATAAAATATAAATACAAAATCTCGCTCATAGTAAACCTTTTATCACCATGTAATAGCTGAAGACAAACAGCAGCAGCAGATTTTCTCACTGAAATTCGGAGGTTTTATTAGAGTACAAAAAAATTCTGGCATCTGGCAATTATTCTGTCTGGGGACTTTGTGAGATAAATTCAAAAGGGCTGAAGTGGATTTGCCTGGGAGTCCCAAATAAACCTGAATGAAAGAAAGCACTGCTATGAAAAAAAAGGACAGTGGGAGTAGAACAAAATCAAAATGGCAATATGTATATTAGCAGTTTCAGAGAGGGTGACAGCCATTATAAAACATTTGTTTATCATTCAGAGGGTAACAGATTAAGAAGCATTATTGAAAAGACATTTCCACTTGTTCATGCTTACGCATCCATCACATAGCAAAATCACTATATGGCTGTGTTCTAGTGGTGTAAAGCAGTAGCCTTCTAAATGTAAATAGACAAAACAGATCTGCAACACAACCTAAATCTAGGTCACAATCCAATCTTGGGTCTGCCATATGGTTTTTATTCCACAGTAAAGTAAAGTGTAGTTAAAGCTATTTTCTTCTCTTTTAACAGTCGATTTCCTCAAACACCTTTGATTCTTGGGAGGGAAAATGTGAAAATGTTAAAGGTGCTCTGTGGAGCTTTTGATCTAGTAGCCCTAGTAGAGCTATAGAGCAATGTTGTGTGTGTACCTGTTTTGTTTGTACCTCACGAACATGCACATGGATGTCTCTTTGGTGATCAGATGGAACAAAGTGAAAGGAATGAAAAAGTGATGTTAATAGATAAAATATTTAAGTTTAGCTATCAATCTACTATGAGGGTAGAATCCAAATATGCTTTATGTTTTTACATATGGTTTGGAACATGGGAATGGCTACCAATTGTAACTAGAGATTTCAATTTAAATACTTGGTAGAAATTGGTATTATATTTTACTGGAAGGTAGAACTGAGTGTCATCAACGTAGAAGCGTATTCAGACGTTGCTTTTCAATGATGGCCATGAGAAGTATACAGGTTACAAATTTTAAAAAAAATCAACACAAAGTGTCTTAATACGATGATGGGCAACTACCAGCTGTCAGAACAGCTTTAATCCTCTTCAAGTTTTTGGAGTTCTACTAGAGGGAAGAACAATACTGATCCAAAAGTTTTTTTGGTTGATGGTAAAATCAGCATTTGATGTTCAATTGGGTTAAGATCTGGGGACTTAAAACATTAATGTAACAGTATGTTTAGCATCTGCATTCATCAGTATTCAGTATTTTTAAACCTGGGTGCTATTTTTACGAATTGGTAAGACAATAGTTTCCTTTTGGTAATATTTTACTAATTTAGAAAATAAAAATTAAATAAAAGAGGGCCCAGGTTTAAACATACTGGAGTTTCCCTTTAAATTATGGATACACAGATGGAGGGTTGCCCATTAAAACAATGTTTCACCTGTATGTAGCTGTACGAGATGCCTAATGTACTGTCTCATGTAAACAAATTCAAAATCATGACTTACACCTGAAGTAAAACCAGAGCTTGAGAGGGAAGAGCAGCATTCAGCACTCATGTGAGTAAAACAAAAAATGCAGTTTGTAACAGACAAATCCTGCTTCTCTCCTCAACCACTCCCTTTCAAAGAGCTGAAGGTAAATTATTAAGCCATGATGATGGAGATTCTTATTATTCTTGGTTTCATCACAAGTCCTCATTGGTTGCCTTTGGCCACTGTTCCTAAACATCTACATGACTGCTGCAGGTCTTGTTCAAATGTATTCAAACCCTCTGGGGTGTCTGAGAGGATGATGTTGATGAAAAAGTTCTTTTCATTTTTCTAGTTGATAGGTTTATGAAGTAGAAAGTCATGGGATGATTCAGTACATAACCACTTTTTATTTATGTGAATCCTGTATCACTTACCTCCTGTGTGTTTGTGTGTATTACTGAGCAGTGGGGGTACAAGCAGCCAATCACGAACAGATCTAAGTGTGTTGATATGAATTTGTCCGCCTGGAGCATTGCGAGAGCAGAGGAGACAGCGGTGGCAGGGACAATGATAGGTAACACTAAACACTCACCACACATGGTGAACCAGAGATGACAACCACTCCATTATTGGTGAGACGACTGACAGAGTGACAGAGGGAACAAAGAAACAATAAAGAGAAAACAGTGAGATGGGGAAAGAAAAAGAGTGAAGATATAGAGGTGTGAAGGGGTTGTAAACACTGGGTAAACACTTGCCTTCTGTGAAATGGAAAGCAGAGCAGCTACAGTAGTTGCATTAGTGACCCCATGAGAGAGTGACTGTTGGCATCAGAGACACACACAGGCAGTGGTAAACATAACCTTCGGCAAGCAAACACTCCAACTTCTGCTCGGTCACCTATCTACTCTCAGATTTGAGCTTTTTTGTTTTGAAGATAAATTCTGCATTCTTCTCTAAACCTATAGTTACTCTGCTTTGCTGCATGCATAATATCATTATGTCTTTATATCTGTTAGTGCTGTAGTGGCTTTTTTTTTTTTGCATCTGCATATGTACAAGCATGTGTATTTTGTCGCTTGCATTAGTTTCAAATGTGGAATGGTAATTAACATAATCTTAAATCTAGTAAAAGCAGTGCAAAGAACAAACTAGTTACTTTCTCATCTGTCACACAGAGGGAGATGAAGAAGAAAGGAGAAGAGAAGACTTACGACCAAAAAGAATGTAAGTAGAATGTAGAGACAATACTGTATATGCAATAAAGCCAAATGAGTTGCGCAAAAGATGTGCAAAAAAAAAGACAGATAAACAAGTACAGGAAATACACCAAGTGAGGCAGCAGAGCAGAGGGAAAGATAAAGAAGATGAAAAGAAAGAGACTAAGTATAGCAGAATAACTCAGCTGTCTCAGAGGAGAGATTATAAAACAGCACAGACATTTAAAAAATGTTTTCCTCTTTGTGTCTCTGCTACTTGGCATATTAGCAACTGTACTTTTTAACAATGCAACGTGTCTTTTATCCCTCAATCAGCACATTAGTTATGAACAATGAATGTGCATTTAAGGTGCATTTATAGCTCTTATTACTTTACATGCATAATACAGAAATATATTGGGATTTGTAGGGACATGCAGTGCAATGACTTGCTGAGCAGACAGAAGTGTGAGTTCAGTGTGATTTGATGCTGAGAATTGATCAGTCAACATGCAATTTTGTACCTAGTAAATATTTCAAAGTTTTGCTTTGATAATAGTAAT
The DNA here is from genome assembly GCA_036023655.1 of Nannoperca australis. Lineage (NCBI taxonomy): Eukaryota > Metazoa > Chordata > Actinopteri > Centrarchiformes > Percichthyidae > Nannoperca > Nannoperca australis. Next base: position 24,719 of record JAVQJD010021938.1, read on the forward strand.
TACAATAAATAATTACAGATTTAGTTGGGTGATATTGATGCAATATGATAAATCATAATAGTGCAATTAGTCAGCAATGACTGTACAATTACTCAGTAATTAGAGTAAAATTAAAGCAGACATGAATTGTAAGATTGTAATAAGTATAGGGGTCAGACACAAAGGCCAATTAACATAGTGGCTGGTAGTTACTGATTAATGTACATTTTGAGCAGTAATTGTTCATAACAAAATATTAAAACTTGCCATCAGTGCTGCCTTATAGAATATTGATGCTATATATTGCATGATACAGTTGAGTATTTTCAGTATAATTAACTGTAATTACCTTTCTAATTGCTTGTTCTTTGTAGTGTGCATTGCTTCTTTGCATTATGCTGATGGTTTTGACATTAAAAATGAATACAAAGTAGATACTAAGAAATTTCATTGCGATTACCTTTGCATAACCTGAAATATATGTGTGTAGAAAATGTATTTAAAGAATACTGACAGCAGCATAAAGAACAAAGAATAAAGATACAATTAATAGAGAAATGTCACTATAATTTCTTTTTTTTTTGTTGTTGCATCAGGACTTTTCAAAAGGCATCACTTTCTGTAAGCTGTCAACGAAAAAAATACATTAAAAATCTTTTTTTTCTTAGTATTGCTTTTGACACTTGCTTATAGAATATCATATGCAGTTTGACATTTTACAGTACTGAGTGAGAATCCCAGACGGTCACCTGAGTATTTAAATGGAAATAAATCTAGAATCGTAAATGCAATCTGACCAATACCTGGTTGTATAAACATCATCAAAAGTGCAAACATTGGTGACATTGGCAGAGAGAGCAAATGTTGGAGCTGCAGGGAAATAAAAGGGAGCATTGAGAGTCTTTGATAACAACGGTATTTATCTCAGCTGCTGACATTAGAGAGTTCCTCTTCATAGCAGAGATAAAGAATCCTCAGAAGGGGTGTGGATAGTGAAGTTTTAAAGTTGAAAAGTTTAACTAAGATTTTGTGTTGAAGTTCTCCTTTTGCAGTTCTTCTGTCTCATTTCAGGATGACAACAGAACAGCTTGATTTTTCAAATTAATTACTCATAAGGCCATTTACAATTTACGCAATATGTCTTCTAGAACTCGGGACATTTCAGCAGCGCAGCTACTCATGCATTTCCTCTGTATCTGCTCACATGACAAGCAGATTGAGGGGACCGCAACGAAGCATGTCTGCCAAAAGTCAGCGAATTCTGTCCTGTATTTGGGAGAGAGCAGGGAAACAAAAACAGTGCTTGGGCCTTGTCAATTCACCTAATGATGATAAACACAAAACACAAAATGACAGCGTGTCTTCCATCAGTGTAGCAGAATGAGACAGCCATCTGTGAGGAGTGATGCAGTCGGCCTGGTCTCTGCTCCCAGCTAGTTACTCCTCTGCTCAGTTTTTTAAAATGAAGAGGAAAAAGCATAGTCATTCAGGGTCTGCTCTTTTGGAAATAATATCAGTGGAGAGATAAGCTTGTTGGACTGTTTCTCACCCATCATAACTGAAAACACTAATTTGATTTGCACCAGTGCATACAGACACTATAAATTTTGAATTTTAAATCCCACATACTCAGCAATAGGTGGTAGCTGCTAGGTTGAGGCATAAGGGCGTATCAGTGAGCTACAGTCTTTAGCAAAATAGATTTTAAATTAATTAGCTGTTTTAAGTCACTAGTAGGCAACGCTAAACTGTGTGGTGGAGGGATAGTAACACAAAGAGAGAAGAGGAGTCTGGCTGATATATCGTAATATGGTGCTTTCAAGGTTTGATTCGATTAAAAGGACCACATACTGCATCATTTTGCTGATATATGTAACAATCATATTTTGGGATGTCATTCCACTGGAAGCATGTTAGGAAGGGATCTTAAATGGCCAAAATAAACAAAAGGAATGATTATAACAAGCAAAAACTGTTTCAGTAAAATGTGAACCTTTCCTTTCATACTGTAGGTAATTTAGCCTTGTGCCTCTAGTTTATAACCTACAGTTCATCCAGTTGGTCGATTTGGTTGGTGAAACTAACGTGCTAGAACAAAATAAAAAACTCACATTCAAATGTGTTACCTTTAGGAAGTATCTGTCATACAATAAATAAAAAACAAGCAAAAATGCTTTCACTCTCCCCGAAAAGAAACCAGAGTGCAGTTGGTGAAGACATAGGGGTGAAAAAACATGATTCATTTAGTTAGCTGTCCATCAGAAAGATAAGCAAGTTTGGTACAACTCAAAAGTCGTTAGTCGTCTTGGTTTATTTTTATCTTGAAAAGGCCACAGTGGTGATTATTCTTGTTTTAATGTCAACAATTTCTTTTCTTTTTTTGTCTGTTATTTGTGTTTTATGTTCCAGACTTACTTTTAATTAATTGTGTGGGATAAAAACCTACAATATACAATATTAAAGAATTTGGCCAGTAGCAAATTATTGAAGATTCATTTATATATTTATATTATTTTTTGCCCTCAGAAAACTTAGAATGGTCCTTTCAAGCAATACTGAAATTAAATTGTAAATTAATACAGCCAGGAACACTTTTTATCTTAGCAGTCTGACTGCCCTGGTGAACTTTAAATGCTCCCTGACTCATACACAACTTCATTATACTGTGCAGGAGATAGTTAGACAATAGATTAACTCAGTGAGTATTCAGCACATGGATGGACAATCTTGCTTTTCATTTTTGGATTTCCTTTTCCCTCCTTTCTTCTTGTTCCTTCCTGCTGCACATCTCCCTCTCTCATACTGCCTCAACCCTCTTTATCAGCCAGACATTCAGTTTCATTGGATTTTACAGCCTTTCCATACCTCCACTAACTTGCATGTAGCCAACAACATAGGTATTGGTGGAGAGAAAGAATCAAGTCAACGAACATGTCTATGTGTGTGAGAGAGAGAAAGACAGAATGGAAAAGTCAGTGAGAAAGTGACTTTCATGAAATAGAGTTCACACTCTGTGATTATGCTCCCCTAGAATAACAGTAGTGTGGATTGAATCACTGTTGTCATTGCTTCTAGCCTGTTGTTTCCTGCAGAGCTGATGAAGGTAGGTAGTCAGCACCAAGCAGAAAGTCAGCTAAGATTATCAAAGAAAATACAAAAGCCTGTTTAACTTTCTATCAATCTGTCAAATATGCAAATGGTCTGGACCTCTGTTGCGACTGCATGTGGAGTGTGATTAGGAATATGTGTAAGCTATTATTTAGTGTCAGTTAATAACAGTGGCCACAAAGGAGGTCTTAATGAAGAACAATTCATCAGGTCTGCAAAAGCTTCGAGCCTGTTGCCTTCTATTTGCTTCATGAACTCTCTAACCACCACAGTTATGCAGTGTTATTGTAATACGGACACTGAGAAGCAGTATATTAAATGTTTATCTCTATATTTACTTTCAACACATATTTTACTTCCCCACTGACAAAGAAAGTTTTACCTTTTCAGGGCTGCAAATAGCTTCCCGCCAAGATTTCTCAGCAAATGATCTGTGCGCTACTATTTCAGCAGAAACCCCAATGGAACTGAGCATTAAAATGCTTTAAATTGGACAGTAAAACTTTTAAGAGATGTAGGGCTTTTATAAAGACATGTGGGGCTGATTCACTTCCTCTGTACTACTGCCCTTAAATAACTCAATATGTGTGGCTCAATTTGGAGGCATGGCTCCTAAAGAACTCAGAAAGAAGCACTCAGAAGTGACAATACTTCAACACCAACAAATCTGCAATCATTTTGTCATTTGTATTCAATGGTGTCCTGATATTTTGTTTCTTGTTTCCTATTCCTCTGACTTTGTTTCAGTCTCAAAATAACTAAACTTGTAAATTCTGTCACCAAAAAACACCTCTCTCCAAGCAACAGATCATGTTTTATTGTCTTGTTGATTCACTACTTAAAAATGTATATATGCATTGGGTGTAGAAACTCTTTCTCTGTGTTCAGCATGGTTTTCGAAGGGTCTCAACTTTGGCAAAGTGGAATTTGTCTCACGTACAAGTTGAAGCTGCACATCCCAAACCTCATGTAAGTATGTTATGTGCACATGAAGACACATGCACACAAAAAGCACGACTGAATATACACACCCAGAGGGGAAAGAGGAAGAGGAGAGGAGGATCTTGTCATCTGTAGTTGACATAAACACGGAGACAAAACACTTCCAGAGGGAGCATGACATTGAACAAGACCCAGATCTCCAACCAGTCCTATTGCCATGGCGACAGGAATAGTGATGCAAAACATTAACTGCACTACAAATCCCTTAAAGGTCTTTCAGCCAAGATCCTGCAATGGACTTTTGCACCACAGTGATACATTAAATGAAGAATTCAAGTAAGTGGACATACTATAAATATATTTAATGTATACAGCAAGCCTTCACAAGAGAGGCCAAGCATGTTTAGTAAAGCAAGTATTAGTAGCTACCTATAACATAAAAGTAACAAATTTAGAGTTTAAAGCTGATCAATATTTTTACTTTAACAATGGATCAACTGAATGAAGTTCATAGTGAAAAAAACACACCGACAACTTCATTGTTTTGGTTCACTCGCAGGGAAAAAGCTCTAAAAACCCAGTGCACACTACCTGCCCAGCATCGTACAGCTAACAGACAAAGTTAGCAACTAGCTGGTGAACACAATGAAGCATTTAGCAGCAAAGTTCTGTGAGACTAAAAACAGAGCTGAAAGGAGAGTGCATATTAGACTTAAATTCATCAGATGTCCAAAAACATGACTCCAAATGAATACTAATTCAGCTCATTACACAGTAAAAGTCTGAAGACTTCCTCTAAGTGGTCTATTTTATCTTTCTTCTCACCAAAGCACCTTAACACAGCAGTGCTTAAAAGTATCTTTCAAGGAGCTCTTGAAGCCAGCAACAAATATGAACACACATATGTTTAATGTATGTGTATGAACCACCTGTCTGCTTAATAATTCTCCTTGGATGTTACAGTTATTGAAGAGCGAGTCATGCTTGAGTTATATGAATACTTTGACAGCTTTCTGATGCAGTTCTCTGCACACATCGCTTCTGTAATAACAACATTCCGTGTCACTAAGTCTGAAAGACTCCCTGGGCGCAACAGGTGGAACAGTGTCTATCTGCAGATCAATTAAACTTGTTAAGTTGTGACAATTGCATAACATTGCATTAGCCACATTCTCCCAACCAGTTGAAAATGAATCCCCAAGCTGACAGTGTGATTATTTTGTCATTTCCTGCCGCAGTTAGAGGTTCTGTGTATACGTTTGTACAGCATTGTTTGGAGTCTCTCTTTCAGACAATCCTCTGCAGACTTTGGCTTCATAATAAATTAAATGAATGAATGTCATGCCATTCAGCACTCTAGTGAAATAAATAACAAAGCATAGTGTCTATTCATAGCTCATTAAAGCTAATATAATAGTTACATAAACAGCTTGGCCAGACAGAGCTTGACAACATAATTTTGAATGTTCATTAGAAGAATGTAATCAGACAGTCAGCTAATTGGCTTGACTGTATTAGCATCAGTTTGTCATAAGTGACCAAAGCAAGAGCTGATACACAATAGCACTCACCACAGAACATACAAGAAACAGGATGTGTGTGTGTGTCTGTATATGTGTGTGTGTGTGTGTGTGTGTGTGTGTGTGCACGTATCCTTATACACCAGTCGGCCATAACATTATGACCACTGACCGGTCATAATGGAGAAACATTGATTATCTCATTACATTACATTTAGGCATTTAGCAGACGCTTTGATCCAAAGCGACTTCCAAAATAAGAGCTTTACATCAAGTGCATAGAACCATGATTGAAAACAACAAGACGTCTCATCAGGGAAAAGGGAAGAGACAACAACAGAGAAAAGAGATAATGTACACACATAACACATTATTGTTCTCTGATCCACCCAGACACGTCTTGTTGCACCCTAAAATATGAAACCAGAGATGCTCACGTCTCTGCTGCCTGCCCGATTGGTGAGCGGCTGAATCGGGGAGAAGTCACTCCTTTTTTTAGCCCCACGCTCAATGGAAGGATGGAAAAGCAAACAGACAGTAGCTCCACGCGCAAAGACAGACAGAGAGAGAGGGGGAGTCTGTGTGTGTGAGTGAGAGAGAGACGGAGAGAGAGGGAGTGAAAGGAAGGAGGAGTGACTTATTTGTGAAGTTCTGCAAGTTTGGATCAGTGGTTCACTGCTGTCTGAAGAGGACACATGGCTGGACTGGGCGCAGGGCAGAGCTGGGCGGATTTATCTCTCCTTAATCACTCCATAGCCTTTTTATTTTCTCACTTATCATACTGCTTCAGCTCTCTCTTGCACGCTGAAGTGCCACACGAATGCCTCTGTGCCTTCTCGAGGGAGCTGAAGCTAAAGAAGGGGCTTGTAGGACGATTACCCCGCCATGGAATGTTGTAGATCTGTGTACAGGATCGTAGGAAGATTTTCTTCCCCCTCTCGGGTCCGGAGCTGTGGTTCTGGATCCGAAGAGTGCGCGTGCTTCTTAGAATTCCCTCACAGACTGGGAACGTCAAACTGGGAGGACTGTGGCTCTGGAAGTGGTGTAAAAGCCGAGCAGCCACCTCTGGCCATTTAAACGTTTTTCCTTTGCACCTTCACTCATCCAGACGAAGGAATTCAGGATGCGACGCTTTGACAAGCTGAAAAAGTCATTCCCCTTCCTCACACACTTTCATGTATATCGAGTAAGTCTGGTTCTACCTGGTCCTGGATTTGATCATTATTTGGAAATATAACATGAATAGTTGTAACTTGAGTCAGGATCATGTGGTCTACCCAGATGTTTGAACATAGCGTTTGTATCATCAATATGGCATGGTGGAAGTCTGTGTGTGTGTGTGTGTGTGTGTGTGTGTGTGTCTGGACTATCCAGCTGGACTGAGGCCGTCCTCTGGGAGGAGTTGTTGTTATTGCAGCAGGATGTTAGAGCAGAACAGATCTGATAGAGGACATGGCTTTGGCCAGGAGATGTGTGCGTGCGCATATTTCTCCACTACCATGAGGAATGGGTTCAGGTCAGAGGCATTTCTCAGCAGGGACATCATGTTGTTTCTCTGCATGTGAATTCCTACATCCCTCTCACCCCCGTGTCATACTTGTTGTTTCTGTGTGTTTCTTTTAACCGTATGTTTTAGCAGTAAATGTAAACTTTAAATGCTTTATGTGGAACTGAAACCTGTTTGAGCTGTGCTTTTTATTTTGTTCCTTTTTAAAAAGTACACATGCACATTTTTCTGAATGTGGGTGAGTGAAGAAATGACAGTATTTAGAGCCCTAATACTGGACTTGGTTGGATTCTTCAGGGTACTGCCACAGGTCACACCTAATGGTTTGAACACAGCATTCCTCCTGCTGACCTCTTCATCCCATCATAGGAGAAGTCAAGACAAGCGCCTGGGAGTGATGTGAAAGATGATGTTTTGCATATGACAGCATAGCAAAGGAAGGAAGATAATGTCATCTGGTGATGGTATATGATCTTTGTCAGATCAGACAGCCCATCTTAACTAGCTCTGTTAGTGAATGTATCTCACTGTCTCAGTGTCTCTTAAAAGTGTAAAAGGTTTCATATATATATGTGTCTGTTAATGACATTTGCAAATGAGCAACCAAGTTGATAGAGAAATATGGCATAAGGGCTCAAGCACCTTGTTTTTGACCCCTCGTGCCTCCGATATGACACTGTCATGGAAAGAGGCCCAAGAGGAAGCTGACTTGCGTCTTTGGCACCATCCAGTGAAATAACATGTTGACTGCCAGGGAAGATCAGACTCGGGGCAACATTGCGGAGGAAAGATGGTGTAGTAGCTCCTGATGTACGCTTTATAAACAGCAGGAGTATGTTGTGCTTTATATGAAAATCTTTCTTTCATGGATGCAAAAGAAAAAAAAAGTTGGTTTGTTTAAAAGGTTGTCAGGGAAAATGTTTGCTTTAAACTCCTAATAGTGCGAACTGCAGATCAAATAAACGTGCCGCAGAGCATTTGGCACAGCTTAGCGCAGCAGTGGACTGGCCGAACAGACGGCTGTATCATCTTTCTCAGGGTAAGGGTCAGGCATGATGCAGCAAAATGCAGAATATGGAGACGGATTCAAATAACTGCAGCTGTAGTTGAAGTGAAGTGGGTCTTACAGGTTATTATATTATACTCAGGTTAATAACCGGCTTGTTGTTCCTGCTTCATTCGTCAATCTAACATCAAACACTGTTCTAACATTTGAACAGAAACAAGCTCCGACTATTTTCAGTTGAGCTGTTAAAAGTGGACGGAGCCTCTCGCCAGAGCTGCATGTTTAGAGGTTGCTAAAGAGATATCAGATGACCCACTTTTATGTGCATCACGATGAATTTGTATCAGGATACGGACATCTGGCAGAAGCATCGAGGGGGTCAAGCCCTCCCAGCAGACTGGCCTCAGTCAGACCTCACATCAGAAACCCGTGGAAAATAAACTCACTTTGTGGAATCTGTCCATTGACAAGGCGTATTGTCAGGTTTTTGGGGAAGCTCACGCTTAAACATTACCTTTCCAATCCATCACTGTATTTAATAGACCTCTAACCGAGCCTATTCAGACGTTTAAATGACAGAGAGGAAGCCGCGACCCCTCTGACACTTTCCTCTGGACCTTGTAACCTTGGCGCAGCCTGCACAGGAAGTTCCTCATTTACAGAGTTCAATTACTACTCAGTGCAGTGACCCCTACGCCCCAGGGCATCCAGGGTGGAAGGTCTCCCTGTCAATCTCTGCAGATTAGAATGTCATTTTTCTGTGTTCATTAGGTTGGTTTCCTGTTTCACTTCCCCGTTGAGATAATATAAAGGACCAGTGCGAGCAGTTGTGATGGAAAAGCACATGAACTCCTGTAGTGGTTCATCTTCAAAGCTCTTTACTTTAACTCCGTCATTTTGGTTTAGCCTCACGAAGAAGCCCATCTGGATTTAAGCCGCATTTCAGCAGCATTTTTTATTAGTGCCAGCGAGTATACAGTGATTGATGGTGTTTGAAGCTAGGCTGTTGTGTTTTGACATTGAAGACTGATGACTCAGTGTCCTAAGGAGGGATGTAGTTTATCTATTGTGGTCAGATTGTTTAGCAGCCCCCATTTGTCTTCACTTACGTTCATGGACACCAGATGTGCATCAGTCATCTCGTGTATCTGCCCAAAATACTACCTTCTTGTTCCTAGTATTTATCCATCTATTTTGTTGTAATTTGAATATTTTGAAGAAGATACATTTATATTATACAGTGGGTACGGAAAGTATTCAGACCCATTTACATTTTTCAATCTTTGTTTTATTGCAGCCATTTGCTAAAATCGAAAAAGTTCAAATTTATTAAAAAAGAAAAACTGAAATATCACATGGTCATAAGTATTCAGACCCTTTGCTGTGACACTCATATTTAACTCACATGCTGTCTATTTCTTCTGATCCTCCTTGAGATGGTTCTACTCCTT
>JAVQJD010021940.1:0-20591 GCA_036023655.1 Nannoperca australis
ATCTGGGATGTCCTTGTGTAACCTCGTTTCACAGAAGCACATTAGACTGCATTCCCGACACTCCGTCCGACTCCGGGCCAGCCCCGTTAGCTCCTCCATCTTGTTAGCTAGCGATCTCACAATGACCATGACAACTGTGGGGAGACATGGTTTGAATTTCCTCCTCTCAATGCTCGTCCGTTGTCTCTCTCTGGACTCTCTCCTTCGCTGGTTTTTCTGTCCCCTGCAGCCTCGGTGTGTTTCTCTCCAAATCTCCTGCGGGATGTCCGCAGATCTGGTCACCATGGCCGTAAGTACAAAGTTAAATAACAAAAAATTTAAAAGAGCAAGTAAGACGAGCGGAGCAACCGTACCGGGCAGCATGCACTTATAAGCGCATGCGCACACAAGTATTTTTTAAGTATGAATACTGGACTCAAATTGTGGCAATCGGGTGTTAAGGGTTCTAAAATACCTTAATTGCCCCACTAAGCTGTCACAGCCTCTGCTGCAGCTCCAAGTGCTGGCTGTGTTCAGCAGGTCAAATAACAACTAACTGCAATGTACGGTGGCCCTGAAGTGCAGATCACAAACGCAAATCGGAAAACACAACACATTAACGAAAACACAACACATTAAGAGAAAACGTGGGTGCCTATTGACAAGGATATGTACCTAGCTGGTCTCATGCACATACATGCAGCAATTTGATCTTTTGATAAGGCACCCGCTTAGCATATGAGAGGTACTGTGTTCGACTCCCGCATCCTCCAATGTTTTTCGTGTACTTGATACTTATTTACAGTTTTTACTTTTATTTATTAAATTTTTCTCTTTTCTGCACTGTACACTTTTGCTGATTGGACGCGCTGTCTGTCTCTTTACAGGTGGCGGTAATGCGCCGTAAGCTGTTTAACATGAAAAACATTGAAGAATGCGGTAGTCAAACACGGTACCTCTCGTATGCTAAACGGGTGCTTTACCAATTGAGCTAATTGCCGCTTATATAGACATGAGACCAGCTAGGTACATATCCTTGTTAATAGGCACCCACGTGTTGTGTTTTCGTTAATGTGTTGTGTTTTCTCTTAATGTGTTGTGTTTTCCGATTTGCGTTTGTGTTCTGCACTTCAGGGCCACCGCAGTAACGGCTCTTGTCTGGTCTTCCCAAAAAAGACTGTCAGACAACAAATGCCAGAGTTCTAACGAGAACCAAGAGGACTGAGCACATTACTCCAGTTCTTAAATCAATGCACTGGCTTCCTGTTACCTAAAGAATAGATTTTGAAGTGCTGCTGCTAGTTTATAAATTAACTATATGGCATTGCCAACTTTCATCTTTTTACTGAATTGTATTTCATTTTATGTATTTTATTTCATTTTATGTATCTCGTTTAATTTGATCTCATTTTATAATTGATTTAAATTTGATCCTAAATTAATTTATTTTTATTGCTGTGAATGTTTTTCTTTGCCTATGTTTGAAATATGCTAAATAAATAAAGCTGCATTGCATTGCCCTTGCCACCAGTGTTGTGTCGAGTTCTATTTCCCTGTCGACATGTTTCCTCGTAACCTTGACCTGAACCCAACCATATCCTTAACCCCAACCAGGTATCTCTTGCGATGCTTTACCAGACCTCAACCTTATGCTAACCCTGACCAATTGTCACTGCTACACCTAGCTATGACCTAACTTAAGCCATAACCCCAAGTGAGGAGGGGTTTTGGGAAAACACTATTGGAGGGGGGAACAGTTAACATGTATGGTATCTTGGGATGAACGTTCTAGCACACACTCAGTGAAATGTTTATGTAAATGAAGTCAAGGCAGAGGGTTGGTTTTAACAGCTTGGCCTGGTGAACCAAACCTCATGCCCAACCTAAAGATACCAAACCAATTTGGAATGTGTTCTCAGGGCCTCTACAAGTAATTACTAGTCACATATGGGCTAATTCTCACTGTCTGTTAGCCTAAGCAAATAAACAGTTCAGTCAAAAGGTCACGACTTCCTGACTAAACATCCATCCTCTGGGAGAGATCCTGTTTCTATAATAATCTTGGGACTATGTTGGGTGGTGCTAAGACCTTTTCGACTGAGGAAGTTTAAGAAAAGTAGGAAAGCATTCCCCAAAACTGAAGTAGCCTCAATGTGTGTTTAGGCCCCAAATAGGGATCACGCTGCCTATCAAAAAAAGAGAACTAATTCCTGTATGATTCAGAGGCTGATATGGACTACAGTATTTTAATCCAATTCATCCTGCATCATCATTTCCAAACACTCCACTCTGCATGGAAGGAAACCAATATAGTGTGTAAACAGTTTAACATCTAACAAAAACTATGCTGCAATGGGGTGTGTTTGGTGCACCACTATCATTATTTAGTTAATCACCTGATACATTTATATAAATTAAGTGAATTTAGATGTTTAGTGTGTGTTTGCAATCCTATAAACCTGACTGACTTTAACACACTGAAATAAGCGCCAATCTCCATGTAGGAATGTAAGCAACCCAAACACAAAAGTAGCAATACATTCCTAGTGAGTGGCCACCACAATAACATGTGTCCAGGCTCTTTAATATATAGTTCTCTCCTTCTGTGTGTTTTACCTCGACAGTGGCGTCGACTGGCTGTACTTTGTCCAAAGCTGGTCATGTGTTACATTTTAAATGGTGTAAGTGGGCATAAATCCCAATGTTTAACAGTGCAATTAGAGCCTTTAGCTAATTGTCTTCGGCCTGAGCTGCCATGTTTAATAGAGCAATAATGTGAATTAATCTAGTACCTCGGTTTATGCCTCATAGGTATAACAATTTTATTTGGACAAATGGTATCAATGGAATGTTTTTAAAGCACTTCACTGTCCAACCAGTTAAGTATTAGGTGTTTACTGGAATAAGCATGATTATAAATGTTTTAAGAAACCTCCCCAGTTACTTAGAAAGTATAAATCATTGTGTTAATGGGTTTTCTTGTTTAAACACACATTGCATACACACAATCACATATACAGTATGTCATTGGATACACATGCATACACACACACACACACACACACACACACACACACACACACACACACACACACACACACACACACACACACACCAATCTACTCACTTTAAAATGGCATATGCTGAAACTATGTCAGAGTTTAGACGCAGTAACACTTCAGACAGCTGTATTTCCAGTCAGGCCCCTCAGCATTAACATGAAGCCTTAGGACCTCCAGTCTTAACACAAACACAGAGAAACATATAGAACACTCCTACTCCATAAACACAACCTTGGTCTGGGAGCACAAGGCCAAGGCTGCAGACTATGCAACCTCTGGGTTCAGTCCTGCTCTTCACTACTCTTTTCACTACATCAAGTGGATTTCCTGCCCTGGCTGTCCCTCTTTCGGTCTGGGTGTTCCAGTCTTTGACGTGGTGTGTGGTGTGTGGTGTGTAGCCAAGCCAGATGTAAAGAACTAAATCATATGTTAAAGAGGGGATCCGATATGGGCCAAGGATGGTGAGTGACAGTTCAAATGCTGCAATTTTTTGCCTGTGGTCACACATATCAACAGCAATTATAAGGCAGGACAAAGGCAGATATTTCAGCTGCAAATAACAAATGTAATTTTGTGGATGCTTGAATCACCTTACAGCACATTGCCTGCTTACACATTTAGCACAGGTAGCCCCTGGCAAGTGCTTTGCTCTGTCTATGAAGATTTAGAGGACCACAAACTGTTATTGTTGACATGCTTTTTGAATGCATTGCAACAATTGAGTTGCTGGTCTGCAGGCTGACCTAACTGTACTTCATGCACTTCACTTTAAACACCAAGGGAAAATAAACAACTCCCGCAGTCAGTTACACTGTGAACATATTAGATATCAAGTACATAAATAAAGAATTTCACAACTGACTATAGTGGATTATCTATGGAGAAATGCATTAAGAAAGGTTAATACTGAAGTGACAAATCTATATTGAACATCATCACTTACTGCATGAATTCCAGGATCTAGTTCATTCTGAAAACAAATCATATTACAGCCGGAGATAGACACAAACACATAAAGATGTTCTGCAGCACTCGATCCCTGGTTGGACTGAAGCATACATGGGGACAGTGATGTGATTAGCGCAGAGGTGTCAGTTGATGAATCATATATTTCCATGGCATGCAGACTATAGTGGAGTCAGGGGAGAGCAGGAAAGGCAAAGGGGGGGACTTATCATTAATTTACACAGTGAAGTTATTTTGAAAGCCAGATCCTATGTTTTTTGTTGTTGTTTTTTTTTGTTCTGTTTCCTTCCGGGCAACCTCCTTTCAACCCTCCTCATCACTGGGGAAAAGCCTTCCAACTTTCCCTTGAATGTATGAATGTAGAGTGCATAGACATCACTGTATAATGCTGGTACAATCATAAGAAAAGAGACAACACACCCACACACACACACCCCATATTGTACTAATTTTTATATATGCTACTTTAACTTTGAATGTTTGTTGATGCTGATGATGTGTGTTCCATTTGTAATGTTCCTGCAGCACACAGCTTGATTTCAGCATCCTGCACTGACGCTTCTCTGCCGCTCAGTAGCTGCTTTCCTTTCTCAGTCTGTTCACTACTGTATGCTTTGGGGAGGCCGGAGATCAAAAACACAAAACTTCTTACATCTATGATTCTATAATCATCTGAGTGCTCGTGTTTCTAGTTCTGTTGGCCTTGTTTTTAATGATGTTGCTGTATTCTGGGATCTCAGCATTCACCGCAGTGAGTAGAGTGTTAACATAACCGACAGAACCTACAGCCTGAGATATGATAATTAAAACCCAGGTTCTTAACTGTAGTTTTTCCTTTCCGTATCCCCTTTTACAAAGATTTTTAGGATCAGGTATGAGGACCTCTTTGTGCCACTGGACCCCGTAGTGATGTAGTTTAAGATCAGTGAGCTCACCTGCAGCTAGAACAGAGGCTTCAGCACACTGCACGAGTGGATTGTTAACTGCACCCTGCCTGTGTTTATCACCCTCCTCTATGTTACAAACAGCTGCAGCTAAACAGATTGCACGAGTGTGTGTATGTGCACTTAAGATAGAGGGTAAGTGTATATATATATATAATAGCGCTATCTGGTCCCATACTCAGTCACAATGTCTCTACCTCACTCATCTATCGTCTCTCTCTGAAGTTTAGCTGCCATCTTTTATCCTTCTTGTTATTCCAGTGCTCATCTATAGGGCGGGGAAGGGCAAGGGAATTGAAATAGAAACGAACACTGTCACACATTAAACGGCTGCAGTCATAGTATGAGCATGGGACAGCAGCTGCAGCAGTTCTCCTTAGGGAGCTCTATCCCTCCCTGCATGTGTGCTGCACTGTCAGAGAGCTGAGAAGTCTCTGACATCATGTGTAAAGGAGAAAGCTTCAGCTCTACATCTTGGGACATACATTTGAACTCCACCCAGACCATAGAGACAACACCTTGGCTATAATAACGTACCACACCCTCCTCCCATTACTTATCCGTGTCCCCTGCTTCCAGATGTCCACAGAAGACCCTAAATAATAAATAAATAAATCCTTTCATTCCCCACATAGCAGAAATGTCACTTCAGCTTAAGTCAGGAATTCCTCCAGTCTCACAGACCCTCAAGGGAATTTTGGGACTAAGAGTGTGGACTTGGTCAGTGGGCAACCAAGATAGAGAAAGAAGGCTTAGACTGCTTTTTCAATAAATTGTAAAGTCTAAGAATTATCCAAAAGAAGGTAATGTCATGTTATGACATTATGTTGCCAGTCTACAACCCAGAGGTTTTTAATGTACAATACAAGATCAAAACAAGAAAAAGAAAGAAAAAGTAAGGGCGGAGCCACTTCATATTTGGCATTTTTGCTCCATAACTGACTTAAGCGACTAATCGATTATCATAATTGTTGTACATTTAATTTCTCAAACTAATAAATTAATTGACTAGATGCACAAGAGCATTAGATGAGACAACCTTTGCGTGTGTATAGGCTAGAATAACAGCATAGCACACCATGAATATTACATTGTCCAACTGCTAACTGTAGCCATAGAAACTAAGTCCATTTTACTACTACTTGCTACTCCAGTGACAATCAGACCATGAAATAAAACCCAATAGTAAACCGTCCAGGTCTCAGAACGTGAGAACTATTTTTGGTTCTGCACAGACGGGTGGCAAAAGTTGACTTTACCGCCCTGCTCACACCCCTGGTGTTTTTAAACAAAACACAAGATAGATTTGAATTTTTTTTTTAAAGGAATTAACAACAGGTTTGTGGAATGTTATCCATGCACAAGATGTGGCTGTCACAGCACACGGCATTCAGGGACCTCTTCGACCTGTAAAGGCCAACATGCTGGGGGCTACAGATAACACACACCGGCTCTGGAATACAGACACACAGTCCTGAAGTGGGATTACATCCACACTTAGTGTTATAATGGTGGTACCGCACAGGGACTGTCCTCTGCGTTACAGTGGCTTGTTGTGATCATTTTACTCAAAAACCTCTCTTTCCTTCATGTACACTGATAAAAAGTTGGTGAAACTAAAGGCTGTGAAAACCGTTGAGAAGGATGAAAGCAAAGAATTAATTTATTCATTAAAAGAGTTTCAGCTGGGCACTGAAACTTTAAACCCTGTTTCCAAAATGGTCCATCCATTTTGTTAGCGGATTAGAAACTGAAAACACCAGCTGCTTCGAGAAGCCACAGCAGCTACCTCTGCTCTGTGTGTCAGAACCAGCACTGGGCTGCAACAGCAGATGTCCATGGACTGATTCCAGCTGCTGTTTTTACACGAGACTGTGTGAGGAGAGGTTGTAAAAAGATATCAAAACCTATAGCCCTAAACAATCTGGCTATGATTGAGCCAATATGGGAGGAGGAAGTTTGAGAAATAATAGCAACAATCTGATAGTCATTCAGATATGGCTAAACTCTTAACAAAGAAAAAACCTGCACAGAAACTTGTTTATATATACAGTACAAATGAGTAAGGTGATAAAGTTGAGGACCTTCAAGAACAGCAAAAAGGAACAATCTTGTGTTTTCAGTTAGGAAGTATAAAGCAAGGCTTCAACGACATGCCTTTTACTGAACATTAATTACCAGGAGCAATTATTCTGGCAGTCAAAAGGCCTCAGCCGAGGCTCATTAAGTGCTTTAATTCTCAGGGGTAAACAGTATACCCCTCCATAAAGACACCCCTGCTGTGCTATAAGCCATTGGTTTCTGCTATTGTTCAGCATGACATCACCACAACCTTAGATCAACCAGTGTGAGGAGGATCACTGAGCTGTTGCTGTTGCAGTTTTAGTTTTGAGCAGAGATAACACAAGAAGCCGAGAGTGCTTCCAAGTTCTTGTTTTGTAATTCACACTATAATCTTGGGGCTGCTCATTAGCTGAACACAGGGCTGATTTTGATCTGAGCAGTGATATCTGGAGTTTCTCCGCCTCAGTGCTGCTTGTCCCGCCAAATTTTCTGGGCTGCAAATAAACGAGAAACCGGAGGAGAGGCCTTTTTTTCCCTCCTCCTTCATGCTGGTAAAAACCCCAACAGCTGTACAATTGCAGAAGGGTGCCAGGGGAACAAGGAACAATAAGCTCATCAGAACAGCAGTAATTGTAAAAGGAAGATTTGAATGCTAACACAGCATCTGCGTTTCATTAAGATTGTTTCACTAAGTAAATAGTGTTTCTAGACAATGTACTTCTGCAAGTCAACTCCATTTCCTGGAGGATCATTTAGTTAGTGGCGACAGTGGCTTTGTTTTCTCATTATTGATATGTTTCTTTGGAAAAGAGCTGGCTTCAAATAAAAAGAATTCAAAGAGAGAAAACACATTTTAAAAGCTCCTCCCCTTGACTGGGCTAGCAGAAAAGGTAACAGAGTGGATGCTTACGAATCATTTCAGCTGTAGCCTGATCTGTCTCTCTTACATGCAGAAAAGAAAAGAGGCAAACTGGCAGTTTGACAGAAGACAGGCTCCAGGTTTAATTACTTTGCAAGCTCACGTGGTTTCTCGGCCATAACATTCGGACCCAAGTGGACACACACCCTAGCCCTGACATAAGACCATTATCTGCCAAGGCTTATATAAAAGACCCACGCCCTCCATCACAACATGGGACTGAAAGAATGCTGGTCAATAGCCGAGGGCCATGAGAAAGAGAGTGGCAATATTCTGCCCATGTTTACGTTGGCAGGAGGAAGCTGCTGTCTGAGAAACAAGGTTTTGTGCATTTGTGTGCAGGGAGATATGGATGTGGATTTTTACCCTCTGTGAAGTTTCTGCTGTCCTTTTCAAGGTTTTCATCTCCACAATTTTTACTCTCTCAGAATTCAGCAGTCTGTGAGTTCATATTTGTTTTATATTCACTCAGTTCAGTTTATGCCATCTTGAATGACAAGTATCAGTGAAGGCCATTTAAGTGTGTGTCACACAAAGGATATCTACTGAGCATTGGTGGCCTTGCGCATGTGCACACACATAACACCCCCATGCCAAATTTTCAATCAACCAACCAGAAGATTTAATGTTGTATATTCAAACAACAATCGTCTCAGCTAATTCAGCCCTGCCTGAGGCCCTGACTTAGCAACAGACACAGTCATTGTAGATGATGAAAGGAGCAAGACAAGATGTTTTCCCCTTCTCTGGAGCAGATGAAAAGCTTGGGTTTTACCCCCAAAACCTTGAGAAAGAGACAGCTTATAGCATACTCCGAGAGGCGTTGAATGACATCATCCAACACTGCAGTCCATGGCCATTTCAGCGCTACATATTTGCACGCCTGCATAACTACTGAATCACAGCCATGGGAAGTGGGAGTATAAACTAAATCTGTTTGCAGAGGAGTCTGGGTGATTGGCCTGCTTATATATGACAAGGATGTTTGCTCTGATAAACACAGTTAAATTAATTCGCTAATCAAGTGCATCAAAGGCTCTCATCCTGTCTCTCCTGCATCCCACCCTCCATCCATTCACCCTTCTACTCTTGTTTCAAAGCTACAAATCTAAACTAAGATGTGATTTTTAAATACGCACAACTGTGACTCCAGCACACAGGATGCCAGTACAACATATATTCGGCCCAGTTAATATTGTGAGTCCACAGTGTCTTTGACTTAGCACAGTGCTTGAAAATGTAACCCCCCCTCAGTAAGAAACATTGCATACTAACCAATTCCATAAATATGTTGCAGAAGGAGTGGTAAGTCCAAGGCCTTTGTGAAATGAGTTTTGCTGGTTTCCAAATATCAGACAGAGAGAGAACATTTCATGGGCTCTTCCTTGTTTTGAACAAATACTACAAAGCATGTTTTTAAGACAGGCCTAGGATCAACTGCATACACTTGCAGGGCTAATGACATCACTGCTACCAAATCTAATGTGGCATTGATTAAAGCTCCAAATACACAATGAATCCACAGAGAACAATTCAGAACAAGACAAGAGCTGTGCAGTGGAGTGCCTCTGCATTTATCAGGATGGAGTGACTTGACAAAGAGTCTTCTTTATGTAGATCAAGACAACCATGATGAAGCATGAAGCATTAAAACTGTCTGTGTCTTTGAATTACTATCGACGTCATCTGGGCCAGACCACTGACCCATATATCATTGCAGCAACATAGTCCCTATATTGTGGGTCAATGAGGAGACAATTTGTCTCTTGTGAGACTTGGCTGTAATGTATGTAATGTATCAAAAGAAAAGCAGAAATAGCCACACAATTATGCAGATGATTTTCTTTTTTTGGAGCCATATGTGACCATGCCTCTTCATATTCACACCTCACTGCCATGTAGCAGGTCTGTGTGATCGGAGGACTGCTGTTGGATGTGGGAAACACATTGAGGACAGGTCAGCAGACTTGAGGCTTGTGATGTTCTTAAAGTAGAAATCAGAAGCTGTCTGCTAATCATAATTAGGGATTTTTTCCCTCCTAATTATAGAGATAATAAATGTTTTTCAACAAACAAGAGTACTAAAAATATGTGTGGTTGATTATTAGTCATGTGTTAAAATGTTGACAAGGAGTAATTAGATTTCCATGTAAATCTAATTACCATCTGTTAAGCTGCTGATGCAGACGGTATGTGGTGTGCCTTTTTATTGTGCAAACCATGAACATGTTCCGCCATCTCATGATCTTTTTCCTTTTAAAGTAAGCCCTTAGTTATTTTAATCAGTCTGGGATACTCCTCCTAGTTTCCCCAAGGTCACTCCAAACATTTACTGCCCCTGTGCCCGTAGATGGGGCCTAATGGCTCTGTAGAAGTCGTTACACTGGGCTTAACTAGAACTAGTTCTGCTTTACAACCAGCGAGGCAGCAGCACCATCCAAGCCATACATCACCCTGCAATTAGCAGCAGGCCTCAGACTGATTTCGAGTGGACTGCCGACATTGCACATGTGCATACACACACACACACACACACACACACACACACACACACACATTTATGTGGTCACATTGTCATATGTAGCACACATGCAGCTCAAACACACTCAAATGTACTTTAAATATCTTAATAACATACATGACATCATACAGGATGTCATACAGGACCAGAGTAATTTAATTTAATTGATATTAATATAAAAATAAATGTATCTATTTTGACTGTGTTGGGTGTGTGGTTTTTAATCCTTTTATACAAGTTCAAATGCATATTAGCTCCACCCAGATGCACTGCAGGGTGTAAAGCATAATTACTGCAACTTTCCACTCCTGAGCAGAGCCTTTGTGTCTGCATCCACCACGCCACTAACCATGCTTCTGTGCGTCTTTGTGCAACCTCATGGTAGAACACATCAAAGCAACCCCCCCCAACTAGTCTGTAACAAGCCACTGTTGATGTAAACAAACTAATGCATGATTTTTGCCCGTTATAATGTTAAAGAGACAATCTTGGAGACAAAAACAAAGAAAGAGCAGAAAAGTTTAATTCCACTCATAACACAAGACTCTGTAGAGAGATAACTTTGTAAGGAGAGTGGTTATTTGAGTGAACCCAAAGTTGCAGAAGAAGATTGCGTAATCAATAACTATAAGAGTACTCACTGCTGAGCAATAGAGCGCAGAGCACAAGAACTCCAGACATCCTTCTCCAGAGCCCATTCATTCTCCACATAGGCGCAGGCATCCTCTCTGGTCAGACTCAGCAAGCCGGCGGGACTGCGTGTGAGAGTAGAAAAGTGTGGTAAGTGATAATGAGTGAGCGTGTGAGGGTTGGGGGAGTTGGGAGTTTCCTGTGAGGTCTGCGTGAGCGGGACAGACGAGCAGGATAAAGCCTGGCTTGTGTTCTGTTGCTCTTTATATTGCCCCACTCTCTTTCTCTCTCTCTCTGCTCTTTCCACACCCCTTTTCTAACCGCCTGCTGTTAACCCGTTTCCCCCAATGCAACTGTCCCTGCTTCCTCCCTTGTCCCTGTGAGTGTGCAAGCACCAGAGATAAGCTAGTTGGTGAAAGTGGACAGCCTGTTGTCATTTGGTTTCCTGGTGAAAATATAGCAAACTCTGTCACAGTTTGTGCACTAGCGGTGTGACTGCTTCTGCAATGTGGGAGGCTGTGGTTGCCTGAGGAAAGTTTCAGGTTATGCTCTAGTAGATGTATTTGTACCTTACAAATACAAACTTTTTCCAGTGGTCCGTCCATGAAAATAAAGTCCACTGGCTCAACAATTCAGTGGTCCTTCAGTGCTCCGTATTCACTATTCCTATGTGAACACAAATTTTAAATAAAAATACTAGTTATCTACAACCCAGCAGGCTTCAGCTAGATGGGATTTGTAGAAAGGTAATTAAGAAGCTGTGTGTATCTCTTTTTTGAAGATGCACCTGGTAAACAGAAGGCACTCCTGCCTCCAACAAGTTATGCACATAGCTAAGAGGCCTGTAAAAGCACATGGCGTCACACTCAATGCTTGGCCCCAGTTTTTGTGTGTCCCTGGATAGATGACTAACAGCCTATAGTGAGTCATCCATTGAAGCTCAAAAGTACACATTCATGTACATGTACTGTACACGCCTTTTTTTTTCAAACACACACTATAGCACATGCACTGACATCATAGACAAAACACACATGCTATTTTGTAATCACACCACATCAGCAGAAAGTGTTGCACTGATGTGCGGTGTGCTGGGTGTTCACTGTTCATGTTCACACAGAGATGAGCTGTTCCAGTGAACCAGGCAGACCACATCTGGAAGCACTGCAGTCCCACTGCTAGGTTTTTGAGGACTGCCTGGAGACTAGCTTGTCAAACAATGCAACCATTTGGGGAGGAATCAAGCCAAGATCAGGCCGGTCACCCCGTGTTTCAGACTAGATTCTTTTGAAAGTTTGTTAAGGGGCCCTTAAAATTACATCCACAATTAATTAATTTAGTAATTAATACACTTAAACCTTTGATTAAAAAAGGTTTTGAGTATGTGTTGTGAATGTTTAAACTATTAGTGACACTATTTTAAACATCTAAAATTTGGGAGAACAAAAACAGCTAAAACAATTCAAACCAAATTAGAAACAATTTGAGAGTCAAACAATTGTGTTACGTGACTTTAGAAATGATTAAATTCATTACAACACAAGTTAATAACCAGCCATGACTTAAAAAACAACTTCACACTCTTACATATCTTATTGTCTTTATCATGATCTTTATATTTCAAAATAAGTTTAAACAAACAAAATGAAAGTTGATATAATATTATTTAAAATAGGTCTATTGGGAATCAAATCCAATTTTGAGCAGCAATTAAGCTATTATAAAATCCTTATGAAGGGGTGTAACACAATGGATTAACCCTTAAACTTCCCATATATAAATAAATGACCATAATACAACTGATATATTTTTTGTGGATCTATTTACCATGTTTTTAAATCTATCTTTAAACTTCTCCTCTGGCATGATATTCATTTGTGGAAGATTATTTTCTCACAGTAGAGTTAACACTTATTTGAATGCAAGCATGTGCCTGTTTACAGCTGAAAAATCTTGATTAGCTAAGCCTGGCAGGAGAGTATTTCTGGCCGATTTAATTTATATCTCTTTCTCCCTTCCTTCTCCCCCCCTTTAGTGTCCCACACTATCTTAACATTTGACTAACTTTGGTTTAAATGCACAAAGAATATCTGTGCAGTGAGTGTGGGCACTGCCAGGACATCATGAGGATCAGCGCATGGTAGGAATCTGACCCTCAGGGACCTGTTTTTTTGCCTGCTGATTGGGAGCTTGACTGACATGTGACTGTACAAGCTAACAAGCATAAATATGGAGGTAATGTTATATTAAAAGCCCACATTCAGTTAAAATGTATGAATTTGAGAACACTGCAGCAGAGATCAGGTGGCTAATTTGTTGCTCTCCTAGTGGCTTCCATTTTCCTCTAATCTGTCTCTCTGCCCAGAACGACTTACTTCCTCTTTGTTTGGTATCCACATCACAATATCCTATGCAGAATACTAAAAGAAACAGTAAAAGAGATTGCTTTTCTTATAAAACCTGAACATAACTGAAACGAAGTGAAGATTAGAATAAAGTTTAGTAATAAAATAAATTAAAAGAAAATTTGTTTTTTTGTGTGAAACATATATTAATACCTTAATGCACTAAAATACACCAAATCACATTAATTCCTCTATAATCAAAAGCTAAAACAGCAGTTACTGCTACTCTGCTAAGCTAGGCTAGTTACATTAGCCACACTAGTTTAGCTGTCTTCTTTACTTCATTATGAGATAGGCATACATTCTCACCTCTTAGTTATGTAGGATAACAAATGGAATTACTAATATGTCTGTTTATCAAATTTGATATTTTTCAATGACAAAAAGAGCTCAGGAACATAGCACACTGAGCTTTTCCAGCTAGCAGCGGCTATCTCCTCGGCTAGCTTTCACTTGATATAGTTGTTTTAACTGTTTAACTGTCTTTCTGTGGCAGAACTTTATTGAACTGTAATGTTGTTTTAGCTATAATTGTACATTTCTATGGCATAGTAGTTTTTATATAGTAAAACATATGTCAAAAAGTCAGAATCTGGTTTCAAATCAAAACAGTTTGAGCTAATATGTAGTTACTGCAGTTTGGCTTTATAGGGCAGTAGGCTATAGTCATTTTTCTTTTAACTTAATACCTGTTTGCAACTTTTCATTAGTGGGGTTGAACTGTTGATTAGGTGGGTGAATGCACAGTGACTTCCCAGAC
The DNA here is from genome assembly GCA_036023655.1 of Nannoperca australis. Taxonomy (NCBI): domain Eukaryota; kingdom Metazoa; phylum Chordata; class Actinopteri; order Centrarchiformes; family Percichthyidae; genus Nannoperca; species Nannoperca australis. Next base: position 14,251 of record JAVQJD010021940.1, read on the forward strand.
ACGAACATGAGTAATGATTTGACCAATGGAGTGGAGAAAACAATGAAAAATCCTCCCTCTGTCTGTGATGACACTGCCGGTGGTTTTCCATTCAGTCTGATGGACTCCTCTCCTCCCTCATCATCCTGTTGACCTACCCATCTATCGGCACCACTGCATCTACATTCCTCTTCTGTTTCCTGCCATTCTCCTTGTGCATGATGTGTCCTAACAGACAGGCATCCCCCCTGCCCTGTGTGTCTAGAAGTGTGCAGACAGACCTGGGGATGACCCCAAACAACTGAAAGACAAACATGGAAATGTATTTATATTCACCCTTAACCCTCTCGCTTCTGCTATCACGATACGTTTCCTTTCATGTCTGTTGTACAAGACCGCGTGAAATGGGACACACCTAGACAAGAGTTTCTGTGTAATGGTGGGGCAGCACCAGAGTCCAGTTTCTCACCAAGGGAGCTGGGTGGTAAGAGCAACACAGGAAGACAAAATGGACAACAAAGATATACTTTGTTAAGGGAAAATCTAATGGTGCTGGGATCAGTTGGTGCATTTCAGCACAGGCAATTAAGGGAAAAACTTGATCCTACTAAACAAAAAAGAAAAAGAACTAGAAGAAGAAATAAAACCTGATGCCACAAAGACAGCTTTCAGTATATGATGTCACCATAGAAAGTCCTATTGAGGAAAACAGCCAGAGACAGAAGCAAACACTTAATATAACAGAGGACTCAGTCGCTTTTGTTGTTACATCATGTTCTGGGAAACCCAAAGAATGTTTCTGTGTAAACACAATTTTCACACAAAAAGTTGCTGAATATCCTGCAGGACCAATGAACGGAATATCTGATACACGGTCTCGATTATCTTATTGGAAAAATGTTCCCTCTTTTATTGGTTTAGTTTCGGATGTGCATGGCCTTCTTGCTTTATTGATTGAGAGGTCTGCATTGTTGCACTTTCCAAAACACAAAGTCCAATGCCAAAAATCCTCCCTTTCCTTCTCCTCCCACCTTTAACTCTCCTTCATTCTCTCCATTGCCTTGATGCCATACAGATGTTCTTCCTTAGCACTCCCCTCTGGAGGGAGCATACTCCTATTGTTCATAAATTCACTCCCATGGCCCCAGCTGACCCAGCCCAACTGCAAAAAAGGCAAACTCTACAGGCCAGTAAGTAGCCCTAATTGGCTCTGATTGGGTGACTAGGTAGACATCTTGAAGTGGTTTATCCTCAAAGTTGAGTGGGTTGTGAAGGTTGGAAGTGCTTGGGTTTACAGCAGAAAGCCCTTGCAAAGCATTTTGAAAGGCATTTCACAACTCATATTTCACTGCCACATACTTAATTAATAATTCCAGTTTTTGTGATTATATTGAGCAATCACTTATTAGCCCTTAATATCTAAGTTATGTAACTATTCTGACGTTCATTTGCCACAACAGCAAAAAGAAAAGGACAAGAAATGCAAGAGTTTATAAATCATTTTCAGCAGCACTATTCAAACAGATATTAACTTTGACATCAAATTAATATCCTGTTTTGAAATGGCTAACTCTCTGAAAAATGAAATGAAATGCTTTGCGTGACACAAGACGAGAGCACCCCTCTATAGTATTGGCATCCTGTAAGTACATAATAAACTGTGTGTGTTCTGGCAGCACATGGCCCGATAAGGTCTGTGGGATTAATTAATTAGGCTGGCTGGCCAGATGGCTTTCATTACATGTATCTGTTCGATTCTTCTCTGGAGTACTTTCACATAAGTCAATCTGTCGGCAGTAACAGAAGTCTTTCAGCAAAACTTTCTAGCCAGTAACGTTTTTGCAAAAGTTGGGTATTGACTGATGTTATGGTCTCTAGTGGCCCGATTAAAATCGACATAAAGTTCAAGTACAACTTTGTTTTTATTAGTAATTGATTTGTTTCACCACAATATAGAGGATTTTTTTAAATGACTCTTACTGAACTGTTGTTTACATGAAATTAACAGTTGCAACAGTGGTTTTAATTTAGTTTAGACCTTTCATGTACTTAATTTTACATGGGAAATTTGACCACAAAGCAATTTCACACAATGAACCATGAGATGGCACTACAGGACCAGGCTTTTAAAACCACTATCATGCCTGTCACAAAGGGCAACAAGATTTCTGAATGCCTCAACTCTGCACTCTTGTGGCAAAAGAAAAAAAGTAAAGTTATCCTCTTGCATTACACTTCCGCAGTTCTTGCCATAGAAAACATATGGAGTTGACTAATGCCATGCCATGAACTTGAACATGTCATATATTGAGGTAAAGATGAGAGCCAGAGGAAAATATGAGAACATGAGCGATGCATGCCAGAAAGAAAAGAAAAAAATCACCCATGATATTGTGAGGGAACTTGAAGAAAACTAAACGAGGCCAGTGGGTAAAAGTAGACAGCAACATTCAGACAACACACATCCAAGATCAGATCAGATAGCCTCCAGACTTTACGATGCAGCTGTTTTCATTCAATAAACAACCATAAAATGTCTGGAGTGTTTGGTGATGAGTGGATGAGGCGGTATAGCCCTCTGTGTGTGTGTGTATGTGTGTTTTGAAGGAGGGAGCTATACACCTCACCCCAGTCATTCTCTGAAGTGTTGCTCAGGGCTCGTCTGGAGACGCTCAGGTCCTCCACATCAAATATTCATATCATAGAAACTCCTAAGCCTTAAATAATTCTTAAAGAAGTGTGCCGAAAACGAGCCCTTACTATCCCAGGCACGTTTCTATCTGGACAATGGATTCACGGGAGCACAAGGATGGGATCAGAAAGAAGGGGGGTGGCAGAGAGGGAGACCGAATCGGATCTATTGTGTGGGCTCATAACAGATGGCTTGTTTTAAGAGGTATCAACTGGATATACAGTGTGCAACAGGCCATGTTTAATGACAATAGAGTATGGTTAAAGGAGATTAGGAGTAGTGTAAACATTTTACATGTTACATAATGACAAACAAAGATCGTGGAAGTCAGTGTTGTCATCCTGATTAATCACCTTTTAGCCATTTTAGCTACCTTAAAGAGCTTAGAATAACAAATTGAAATATGTGAAGGATTTGATCTATTGATTTAGTGTTAATCTTAATTTCAGGGTTGCTGAAAACCTGCTTTCATTGTAGCACTGAACAGCCCAGGCTCAACCCTGTCAGTCTGTGTGATAACAATCATCACCCGATCTCATCTCATCTGACCCTACTCTCATCCAGGCCTTTATTCCAACCACAATTACACCAAACCGGATGGATAATCTCGCACTCATTACCCCTCCATATCTGAGACCCTGACTGAACGAATCTGTCCCCTCTGGTGAGTGTGTGGCAGGTGGTGTGTCGACTTGGCCCCCACCCCAGTCCTCGGCCCTGGCGCGCTGATAAGAGCTCAGCGTGGAAAATCAGACAGCGGCGCTCTGGCCTTTCAGAAGCGAGCAGGAGAAAATGAGCCATGAAGGAAATCGGAGGTGATTATCTTTATTATCAGCCAGGGGAGTAACTGTGGAAACGGCGACCTGTGGGGGGAGAGAGAGATGCACAAGCTGTTCCAGCAGCCTGCTGATTGGCCCATACAAGCTCCAATGGTAATTAACATCTGCATATGCAAACGAGTGCTCCAGCTAGGGAAATTTGGCAGGCGTTTCTCACCTGCACCCTGCGCCTGAAAGCAGCAGCAGGGCAGTTGAGTTTTTGTCACTGTGTGTACGTGTGTGTGTGTGTACACAGGGTGCACAGGCAAACACGCACAAAATCAAATGATGTGTGATCTGGGACTTCATATTCATAACACGGCCCGGTTCCTGGGTGCACTTGTGTATTTTAATGTCTCTGTACATTTGCATAACTGGAAAATACTTACGCCTGCACTTTTCGGAAGCACAGTTGGTATGGGTGGACCGGGGGCACTGGGTCGAACGGACAGCACCCACCCACCTCTTTGTTTTTGCTGCACCCTGCTAAAAGAGACGAGACCACACAACAGCAGGCTGTCAGCAGACCTGCTGGGAGAGCCTCATTACCATCTCAGGGGGCAGGAACAAGTCACGTCCAGAGAAAGACACCGATCGTCAGCCTCGCCTGCTGTTAGGAACAGTCACAGTGCTCAGAAAAGTGGAAGAACTTGCAAAGGTAGCAATGTCAGCGGAAAACTTTCTACACACCTATGCATAGGAGAAGCAGTTAATAGCTGGGCCATTTCCCTTTTCATTTGAGCATGTATGGTTGTATAATTCCCACGGATCATTCTGCTCATTATAACGCACCTGTTTGTTCGTGTCTGCTGTTTTCAAAGACCATACTATTTACTGTATGTGTGACTTGTGCCAGTGTGTGTGAGATGCTAACACATGCTGATGAATGAGTCTCTGAACTGTGAATTATGCAGAGTGCCCACTGACGTGGCCTGCGCGTGTTGTGCTATGGAGTTCTAATGAGAGAGAGACTAGCGGGCGGCAGGCGAGATAGGCTGTAGAGCACACTGAGAATGACAGCTCCAACAGCAGGAAGCCAGACTATAAATAGTGCCTGTGCTGAGAGCTTAGACACCTGGATTCACATCCGTTCACTATTTCCCTCTCTCCAACTTCCACCACCACCCTCATATGTTTCCTTGGGTTTTGTTGAGACTCGATGAGATGAGACTCTCTGTCAAACGGGGTCTTTCTCTTTTTACTTTCACTTTCTCCTGCCATGTGTCTTGGATTGTATCACGTCCTCACGTCCCATTTGCGGTGACTCATTTCCTTCATCACTTCCAACAAAGTCAATATAAACACCTCAAATACATTTTTGTTTACCAGACATTTTAAACAGACCTTAATAATTCCACCCTCATTACATACAACAAAGTGCACATCATCGTATTTTGATTGGAAACATAAATTCACCAATATAGTCATATTGTACAAATAATTGATTCATTTGCATTTTAATCTTTAAGCATGTATTTTATAGAATCATGAAATCATACATTGTTTATGAATAATTCTGGCGATATTCTATATTTTTCTTATTGTCTACCCAGGTGTTTTAGCAAATTGTTTGGCTTAAAAAAAAAGAAGGATAGTATATATTCATGACCGGCTTTTAGTATTATTGATGTATTTGTATATTGATTTTGAGTATTTATAGACTGATGCACTCTTGGTTTTGGTCTTTTTATGAGATTTGTTGACAATAACAAAAACACAGACTTATTCTTGCAAATTGAGCTACAGCAGATTGTGAGCAGAATCTTTAAGACACAACCAATGCATAGATATAAAGGATAAATGGAGTGCAGGTAAGCAGTGTGGTGTGAAGCACTTTACTGTGTCCTCATCAGAAGCAGCTTGGGGTGTTTGCTCAAGGACACTCAGAGTTGTCGCCCATAAATCTAACGTAAAGTATGAGTGCTTTTTGATAACAGAATATGTGGTGATCCAATCCTTTTCTTCATTATCAAATACATGGCTACAAAGTGATAGGTGTGAGCTACAATGCAGTGGTTTGCCTCAAGATGATCTCAAACTGTGGCAAAGGGAAAACAAAGACATGTAACAACCACCAGGATCAGAATGAGAAGCACTCAGGTCCAACAAGATGTCAGGGATTGTTTCTTTGTGAAATTAATACCCGACCATTCTTCGAAATGGGTCTGAAATCACCCCTGGCATCCTCTTTTGCCAACTCACATTAATTATTTCCGAATTTGCCTTGTAATCCAGGCTGAGAATTCTTGCCAGAACGAATGGGATGTCAGCTTTATGCAACTACTTGTAAAGGCATTACAGGGTGTTAAGTCCTGCGTGGATTTGAAATGGTCTCAGCAGTACAGGATTAGAAGCAGCGAGGATTAGACCTTCCCTAGAGGATATACAGGAGCAGGGGTGGCCAAGGGACTCAATATATTGAATACATATTGCTCTATACACTGGCTGCAACAGGACGTTGAGAAGAATCGTTTAGACCACTACTCCACCTCAATAAACTTGGTTAGAGTAGGCTACACATTTTCATTTGTGTCACACAGAATGAACGGATGACCACTCCTCTGTCATATGACATATAATCAGTTAAATCTGCTTTTGCCACAGGTATGATAGTGTTAGATCTTCATGTGGTGCAAAATGGTGATATGATTGTCTGAATCTCTTTTCTCAGTGTGGAAAATGAAAACAGTCAACAATCACAATGACAATGTGATGGTTATTAGAGAATAATTAAATTCAATTCAATTCAATTTTATTTATATAGCACCATATCATAACAAAGTTATCTCAGGGCACTCAATCACATGGAGCCGGTCGAGACCAACTTCCACACACACAAAGACCCAACGTTC
>JAVQJD010021945.1:0-42730 GCA_036023655.1 Nannoperca australis
TGGGTCTTTGTGTGTGTGGAAGTTGGTCTCGACCGGCTCCATGTGATTGAGTGCCCTGAGATAACTTTGTTATGATATGGCGCTATATAAATAAAATTGAATTGAATTGAATTGAAGTGTGTGTGTGTGTGTGTGTGTGTGTGTGTGTGTTTACTTGGGACTAAAGACAAAAAGTGGAAGCGTCCTTAGAACAGCTCTCTGATTTCATGGAACTGTGAAACACTCTTTTGCTCGACCGGAAGAAGTAGATCCATTTATCCATACTGATGAGGCAACAGCATGTTGAGTTTGCCACCCACTGAGTCCTGTGATGCTGTGCTTCAGAGATCTTTGAGAACAGCAGCTCTGTCTGAGCCACCGACTACAGGCAGGGAGGTTTTCTGTGTCTGCTCTGGTTTTGTTTCTAAGGATGGCAATGTTGGCCTATTACTTTACAAGATAGACTGACATGAAATTTTGTACAGACATTCATGGTCCCCAGAGGATAAGTAGCTCTAGTTCCACTATGAGGGTGAAATTTTCGGCGTTTAGTGAAATTTCTCAACAACTGTTAGATTGAAATGTAGTACATACATTCGTGTTTCCCAAACGATCAATCCCGATGATGTTGATGATGCTCTGACTTTTGAGTGAAATGTCGACAACCCTTGGATGAATTGCCATGACATTTTGCACACACATTCATATCCCCCTCAGGATGAACTGTAATCACTTTGGTTATTCCCTGACATTTTTGAATATAATGGTAAATGGTCATATAATATTGAATTATGTGAGCATGTAATTCACTACACCATTGATAAAAATGAACATGTAAAATATATGAATATGGCATAGCAGCAATTAGTTGTATTTCACACAGGTGTGGCTGAGGTATAGTGTTATCTAGTTTCCTTACTGCATTAACATTTGCATTTCAGAGTGAGTCTATTTTAATGCTTTTGTGCAGCAGTCACTCTGCTCCTCATCCACTTTTCTTCAGCATGACTTAGTAGCAGTACCCCAGCCACTGTTTCACTCACTAATGTTGTCCTCGGTAAGTCACACACACTGTGCGTGAAGCATTAAGGTAGAGAGTAGTGGAGACCCTTTCCAGCTCTGCCCCATCTTCCAGGTTTTTCTGCTGCTGAAACAAGACAAGTGTGGTGATATTCCAGATGTTTTATACTGTCAAACAATCAAATTAAAAGCTGAAAATCAACAATGACTTGATCCTAACAAGTATATTTGTGGTCAAAGCCAGTTTTCTTTCTCTGTACTATAGAGCTGCACTGTTGTCCAAAAAAGGTTAAACACATCAGTGATTCTCAGCAGTGCACTGGGTGACATGTTCATTACGATGAACGCTGCTGCTCCCGCAAAAACAGTCCTGCTGCTGTAAATACTCACTAGAGAATTTAATCTGCAAATACACAATTTACTCCTGTTTGAGTTTATATTTTCTGTCACTCAAATGGGCTTAAGGCTGAGAGCAGCAGACAAGCTGGGGAAGCCAGAAGATTTTGACAGGACCAACTAACTGTTGGTTTTGATCTTTTCATGGGATATGGGACGTCTCTTTCTTCTGTCTCCCAGAGTTTCTGGCAGCACTTAGGGTAGGTTATGGTCAAGTGTTGCAGATAAAAATGGTTCAGGTTAGTGTGAAGGTTGTGCTGAGGAAAAGCTGAGATAAACATAAAACAATGTGGAAAAAGGCTTAAACACAACAGCCTATCACATATTTGCTGTGTCCTTGTTCAGCAAAGCATTTGTAGAGGGGATCTGCACTGCGGCATTGTGGTTTAGGTGCTGTTTGATTATATAAGTTCACTCAGATGGGCAAGTTTGATGCATGTGTGAAATGCAACCTATTGCTATCTAGCACGTGTATACTTTTAACAAAGTTACACAGAGACAATGGGTTCATGCACAATGTGTCACAGAGCACACAGTGGTGAGGTCAGAGGGTGGATACGGCATTGCAAATCTGGCCCAAATTACACGCCTGCAGCCACTAGTAGTCTGAGGGAATTCCGGATAGGAAGCTGTGAGAAGTCGCCACCGACTCAAACACCTAAACTCTTTCAAGGGGATTTGGTTGTAATGCCTCCCGAAGTGGAACAAATGGGTGAGCTGGCTAAACAGAGATCTCTTTTTTTTAGCTGCTGTATTTTAAATGTAGACGGACTCTACAGGAGAGCCAGCATCTAATTTGTTAAGTCTTGTAAGGCAGTTTTATTCTGCCACTGGATCACTTCATAAACTCAGCAATTATAAGAAGAAATAAAATTATACTTCCCAGGAGAAATATGTCATTGTAAAAAACTGAAGAATGCAAAAGCAGGCTTGTAAAATTTTAAACAAGCCATTTATTTCAACCTGACAAATCTAATAGAGCGATTCATCTTTTTAGTTTGTATGGTACTATATGGTTCTATATGTATGTATATGCAAAAACTCAGGGAAATCTGTGTGTGTTCTGGTAAAAAACATCACTGCAGATGTCGTTGCGAGTGTGTGTGGCGGAACAAGTGATTCTCTCTGTATCACCAAAAGATGAGAAATGAGAAATGTTCATTCTGGTTGAAAGACTGAGACTAAAGGCCATTCATTAGAATCTCCGGGTTTAACTGACAGAAAATATGTTGAATTCATTGATTGATATCACCCCAACAGCCACATACAAGACAACTAATAAAGCTAGTTGGTTGACACAGATAATTACTCTACCATATGACACAACTCCAAGTTCCAGTCTCATCTTTAACAATCCTTTTACATTAAAGTACAGTCGTGTCTCTTATTTCTAATTAAAAAAATGCACATATATCTTGTTCACATCATGCAGAAACTAAGTTGTTGCTTAGAGCCCCACAGCCATAAGAGGGCCCTCAAAATAACATAATAAAGGACAAACAAAATGTTAGAAACATTTAAACTTTTTGCACATAACTAATTATTAATAATTAATCTATTAATTCTATTTCAACGTCAATCAGATTTGTTTTTTATTATTCCATCGTTTTTCTTGGTTATAGCAATTTAAAAAACTAGATTGAAGTTTTTGGTATTTATTTTAGCAATATCTTTCTTTTGTAGTGATGTTCAGTGAGAGAAACTATACTGAGCAGAGACTATTTACAGCATCAAAAAGGCATCACCAAATCTCATGAACTAATCATAAAGCAATCACCACAAGTTTGTTGGTTAAGTCATCACTGAGCAATACAACAGCAGACGGCAAAAAGTATATGAGAACTGACAAGGCCCCAATCCATTTGTGAAAACGGCCACAAACACTTCCTCTTTTTAGCCCCCTAAATCCCCTTGATCTGTATAAATCCTCAAAGATAAAGCGTACAGAACCACCCATGGAACTGGCTCCCCGAAGCAACAGGTGCAATATATTTTTTTTTTTTTCATACCGGTGTTGCGTGTCAAAAACCCTTTGAGGATATGGTTACTTCCAGACAGTGAACAAGCCACAGGAAGTCTTCTCACACGCGACGATTCAGAGGAGAAATTTAGAGTCCTTTAGGGCTGGTCGGTAAAAGCTGCCCCGGGTCTTCCTTCATTTCCTCGATGGCCACAAAGGGAGACCATCAAGCAGCTCTGAGCTCGCATTGTGAAGGCGCTGATGTCGGAGAAGGCCTCGTCTGTGCGCAATGACCTGCGATGTACAGTTTACCTATGTTATTCTGCAAACAGTTCCTTCCTCCAAGACAGGGAAGCGAGGGAACTGACTTGATATAATAAGCAGGGCCAGTCTCAAGGTCAGTACCAACAACAACCATTATCAAATTTATTATCGAATACATTTAAACAAGATTGTTATTATTATCGTTTTACATGTTTGAGGAAGGAAAAGGCTGCTATGTTATTTACTGGAAGTGGAATGCATTTTTTGTCTTAAATGGCATCAGGGACTTAATTAGGAAGTGTCACCCATCAAAGGCTTTGGTTTAGGAGGGGTTTTATATGAACTGACCTTCTTCAGCTTTATTTGGCAAAACACAATCTAACAGGTTAAAAGAAGGATCCTTCTCAGAGACAACGAGCAAGAAAGACTGATGCGTAGAAGAAGGGGCAGAGTCCGCGACATCCTGCATTTTGACACAAGAGATTGTCAGCCTGATGGTCTCATAACACCTACAAACCATCTGGTCTATGGGCTCCGTTCTATCACATTGTCTTTTTGTGCTGTCTGAAACATCACAATCAAAGTTGACTGCATGACACTTCATAAAGTTTTCATAAAGAATAAAATACTGTACTTTGTTGCTACCATAGTACAAAATTATTAATGTTACAGGCATGTAGTTATTAAAATAATGCACTCTTCTTCCTAATATTCTGCCACTGCACACAAAGCATTTGATTTCTAAAATTAACACTAGTGCCACACACACAAAAAGACTGACTACAGGGACCTTTTGATATAATTTCAGACTAAAATAACTTGAATGTGAGACAACTTGTGTTTAAATCTTCCTCGGTACTCAGTAGGAGGTGCACTTCAAGGAAAAGCACAGGTGAAAATAATGTAAAATGAGTGATGGCTGAATTCCTTTTAGATGCTTGTTTCAGGGTGCTGGGCTGTGTCAGAAATCACTCACACACACGTATTTACTACATAGTGCACTATATTTACTGCCATTCTGTGTCAGAATACGGAGTGTGTAAATGCATACGGCACTGTAGTGCCCAAAAAACTTTCTGCCAACAATCCTACAGTGCAATTGGGAGTGGTGAAGGAGTGAACAAGGAAGTGACTTTGGACAGAGCCGCATTCACATCATATCATGTCATAATAAATAACCAAGAGGGATAAACTCCTCATGTCAATATCTGTAACTCTAATTATCAGGAAATCCTGACAGCAGTGATTTCTTCCACTTAGTAAAAGGAGCTAAAGAAAAATCTGCAGTTACATCTAAATAAATTCTAACATTGACAAACATTAGCTAATTTGAGTGGGCTTATACTTTTTTTGTTTGTATCCTGTTTACAAAATAGGTAACCCATATATACTATTTATATTGTGCGACAGCATAGCTGCCATCTTGGAATAACACGTGAACAATCCCAAGTCAGAATATTGGGACTTTTTACAGCTTTTCCCATTTTGCCAACATGACGTTAATGCAACAACGTATTGTGCATGCTGGCTCACTGTCACACTGTCATGGCTTACTGGGACACTTGAATACAACAGAGCCATGCCTGAAATTTAAAACCACCCTTGTTGTGTATTGTCACAGCTACATCCCCCTTCACGTTTTCTATAAGTAATAAGTAAATAACTGCAGGAAAAACTGTCATTTAAATTACTTTTAATGTGCAAGCACAATCTGTGTTTTAAGGTCAAAGCTATGAAATGGCAGACACTCATTTGGTAAAAACATATAACTTACAAAAACATAAATTTACACACCCTTTAAATAACATTTCAATGGTTTCAAATGAAAAGTGTCCTGTGTTTAACTAAAGAGTTACATTTCCCCCTGCTGGTAAATCCTTTGCTCTGCAGTCACCAGCTGCAGCAGAAAAGTAAAAACTGTCTGTGTGAGTCTTCTGAGCAAAGTCTCTCAAAAAAAACACAGCTGATCCAGCTTCACCGCAGATCAGGCGTCGAAGCCCCCAGGTAAGTGCTAAGGTCTGAGACGTTAGATTTGATGAGCTTGGCGGGGATGGTCGGCATGTTCAACCTCTGATACGCAGCAAACCTGTGACAACCTCCAAATGAGTAGTAGTAATTTCCCCCCTCTCTGCCTTTGATCCACAGCACATCAATGGGAGGAACAACACTGATGTCTGCTGTCTCCTGGAAGGAAAAACAAGCTGACAATTAATTCATACAGCAGGTGTGGCGCAGAAATTATGCATGCATTGCAAAAAAAAAAAAAAAAGATACTGTAATGATTAGAGGGAAACAACAGAATGAGTGAGTAGATAGACATTACTACAAACATGCTCTTACAGAAATATTGTAATAACATTATAGGCAGTGGTGGAGGTAGTTCTTAGAAGTACCACAATGGGAAAATACTCCATTACAAGTTAAAGTCATGCAATCAAAAGTAAAAATGCAGTTATTATCAGCAAATTGTATTTTAAGTATCAAAAGTAAAAGTACTCAATATGCAGAATGTATGTTAATTATTGGATTATTATCACAATAATGTAGCTAGCAGTGGAGCAAATGAAATTGAACTACTTTAAATGGGAAGTATAAAATGCATCCAGGGTAAATATTTTAGAAATACGGAGGCCTAACCTCCAAACCACCAGCCAAACTCAAGTCAAATATATATTCATTTTAATGTTCACATGTATTTTGATCTCCTCACATTATGGTCTGATGCCATGTATGCAATTAGGGTGGAAAATACTAAAAATAATTTAATTTATTTAATTATTTAGCCAAAAAACTGACGAAATAAAACTGAATCAGCCTTAAGAAATACATAACGTACATAACATACATAACGTATGAAATTATTGAATGTATACGCCTCCTTATGTGAATATAAAACCCAATATTCCCATAAACATTACAATAATAGCGTGGCCCCCAATGCATCACATTTCATAAGCAGATTGTTAGTTAGTATGTAAAATCATAATTTGCAAAGTAGTAAAGCCGTTTTTACTCATTATTTTCAAGTCCAACAGAGACAAATCAAGTCTCAAGTTCTCTGACTGCAGACCAGTTGTGACTTTTTGCTTTCAAAACTGTGTTAACAGCCTAAATCCCATCAGATGGTAGGTCTAATAATTAAATATTGAAGGCGTGACATTATGCAAGACCTAGGCCTACCTATCCAAGCATCCTACTTATTGTTTATTTGACTGTTTTCAGATTTTACTGGGTCAAAACCTGAGACTTGAATGCTTTTGTTTTCAAGTCTCAAGTCCTGGCAAGTTATTTTAGGAGGTCATGTCTAAAGCACAGAGGTCAAATCTTCAGTGTCAAGTCTACAGCTCTGGTAACGTGTAACTATAACTGTCAGATAAATGAAGTGGAGTAAAAAAAACAAGCACAGGTTTCTCTACGACATGCACAGTACACAGTAACCTAAAAAGGAAATATTCAAGTACAACTACTTTAAACGTGTACTTTCTGTTAGTACAATACTTGAGTATACACACCATTGTACATATTTTATTGTCATTGAGAATGTCATTGGGAATTAGGGAGAAAATATTCAAAAAGGCTATGCACATGCACCTGAAATGAATGTAATTTTACATTGGGTAGCCAATTCCCAAATACAGCAGTGTTGTAGGCCCTTTTTTACGGCCTATGCTTAAAATGCATACATTTACATAATAAACAAAACAATAATTGTGTTACCTTTATTGAGGTTATCAGACTCTGAACTTTCAGCTCGTCCAGTACCGGAGGAATCGGTCTGATGATGACGTTCATCGGGACGTTATGGACCTCCTCGACGGTGTCCGAGTGAATAGACCTGTTGACGCTGTTTTTAACGTCCGCCGCGCCGGACTGAGATGACACTATCGACATGTTTCTACGGGGTAAAACCCACAGCTTCACCCAAGGTGAAGTGGGGTGCCACAACCGAAACATTTACCGACTGACTATAGTGCTTCGTGAGTGTTTCTTCACTTCCTTGTTGCTAGTTTGTTTGCGTAGTTTCTTAAACGGAAGGTTTTCATTGGTCTTTCCGCGCTGTCAATCACAAATGTAGCCCACCCTCTGTGATCCGTCGGAGCTACATTTGGCATTCAAAGAGCCTAATAACTTGTTTTATCTAAAGTAAAAACTTGTATTTGTTTTGTTAGCATTTAGCATAAATGTTGTTTTACTGGCCTTCCCTATCAACACAGGATTAATGCCTGAATTAATTAACTAGCTAATTAGCATAGGCTACATCAATTAAGTTGTTCTTGTCACTTAAGTTAAGCCTGCAGTAACTGTTTTTGTGTTGCTTATTTACACATCCAGTAGTTCCGGAGCAATATTATCCTTAATTTGGAGTCATGTTTGTGGCCACCTGATTAATGTAATTCCAATATTTACTATATTTTAGCTCAGTTTTTGGTCTCTACCACGTCTTTAGGGAAATGTCTTGCACTTTAACGGTTAAATGTCCAACTGTGTTTACCAACTCTCTGCTAACTGTGTGTGTCTGCAGTTTGGTGCCGAGTTGACAGTGTACATTTAGAGCTGTTCTGTTGAAAACAGGAGGCCTGCTTTCTGTAAATGACACTATGAGAGCGGTGAGAGTGAACCAAAACAGTAAAGTGAGCCAGACAGTTAAACAATAAGCTGAAAATCACTATAAAGCTCCGTAAATCTAAGGAGAGCAGCAGAATGACATAATGTCATACAGTGAAAACACATTGTTTTCACTTTGTCATTTGATACATTGTTTGCATAAAACCCCTTTAAAATTTAAATATTATTTGCTATACCAGGAATAGTCGTTAACTCTAACTGTGCTGATGTAAAGTCACCAACCGACCCTTTTCACAGCAGACTTGTCGAAGCAAGAAAAGCTCAGGTGGAGTTAATAACATGAATGATGGCTGCATTACATTTAGGACAACCAGTTCCAGGGCTGAGGTATAAGTGTAGCCTATTCTCACTCAATGGCATGGCATACTGGGACACTTCATGGAATAGGGCAATTGTTCATTTTAATTACTTACACCTGTGCTTTTCCTGCTTCTATAAGTCAAAATGTCTGCCGTGAAAAGGGTCTGTTAAATTTAGACAAAAAACGAAAAGACTTAACCCTTACCTGTTGCTAGAATTGGCTTTACTCCCCCATGGTTTGGGATCCCACAGACCTCAATGCTGTTTGTGTTAAAATAATAATAGTAATTGCAAGATTAATGACGTCTTCCTCTTAATATGCTGTTTTCTTTTCTTCTGACCTTATTAAAAGTCATTAAATGTAGTGAGTGGTAACCCTTCCCTTTGCCACAAACTGGGCTTGTACATGTGATGAAAGTGACAGAATATGAACATAAAGCATTGTTATTACACAAAATAAGGAAATATCTCATGTGATTATGTTATATGGGCTACCCCCAAACAAATATATGTTAATATTGTAATTTAAATGTACAGTACAATATATACATGGTTGTATGTTTGAGGTTAATTAGATCCAAGTTTGACCATTGATGCTCAAATTGTTAGAAAACGTGATAGAAATCCTAATAGACTTATTTGGGATTTGGAAAGGATAATGCTGCATAAAAAATGTAATGTGTAGTTGTCTGTGGCGAGCTTCTGAAGCACGTCATCAAAATCATGTTAATAAGCAACTCTTATAAGATCAGTCAAAAAGTCATGAGGTATCAAGCTGATAAAACAATGTTAAGTTTGTGTTTGAAATGTCAAACAGAACATTAAGGTTAACAAGTCTGCTTCTTAACATGTAAACAGGCCCGTATTGGAGGTAGCTGTTGAGTATTTCATGGCATGTAGCCTACATACCGTAATTCCAAACACAAACATTACCCCCTTTGTAAGATAACTTATTCATTCCATGGCCAAAACTGTTTCTCATTAAAATTCTCTCCAGCAATTAGTCATGCAGTTGAAAAGAGCTGCTACAAGCCCAGAATCCTTTGGTAACAATAGTTTTTAATGAGGTCAGTGTTTTGTATTGTCGACTGTTGCATGATATAGGCTTTCTCCTTCAAATTGTACTACTTGGTGAAATTCTATTTTTGCAGGGATTTCAAAGAGACAGCCAGGTTGCTGTGGTTACAAAAAAAAGGATGTCTGGGCCCACAGCATTGTACAGGTAAGTGGAAAGCTTCAAAGATCTGTGGCAGTGGAGCGGAAACAGAATTATTGTTGTTTTCTCCAAACCACAGCTACAGCATCTTCTAATGAGACAATTAAAAATGATTTCTTGGACAGGAGAGGCAGGCCATTATATTGAATTATTACAAATACTTTGAACTACAATGGCAGCGCCTTTTATGTTGATTAATTGGTCACACGGGGATCAGTTACAACATGAAGGAGGTCTATATATAGAATGTAATCATTAACAGTGGCATCGGTACATATTTCCTTGTAAAAAAAAACAAAAAAAACAAAACAAAATACACCGTGTAATTTAGGTGCTGCAGTGAATGTAATCAACTTTTTTGCCTCATTGTCAAGTGATAGTTTTTCACTTACAGCAACAGTCTGTTTATAATTTACATAAAAACAGCTTAGCTTACTTGTTTTTTCCTCAAGTGACACCACTATAGTGTGAACACAGCTGAAAAACTCCAATTAGACTGTAATAAGCTGACATGGACCGTGCAGTTGGTTGCATGACTCTGTGTTTCAGTATGAATAAGTACAGTATAGTAAATATGTATGGTGACATATCCCCCCCGGGCATTCTCCACTTTATACAATGTGAAATTCAAGTTGGTTCTTTGCTGTCAATCAAAAGCCACTTCATCACAAAAAGAAACCAGCGTTGTGCAAAGAAGAGACCCTGTCAGTCAGAGCATATAGACATGTAAATCATCTCCAGTGCTGAGGTGTGTTTGGAGTCCCACTACACTCTGCGTGACCCTCTGCTGTCACAGCAGGACTGTATTCTAGTCGCTAACATATCTCAATTACTTAGATTGAGATAGTCACACAGGTACAGCAGCAGGTCACGGAAGAACAGTTCCCACATAATGATTTGCTGTTAATATTAGATTTCATTCCCCATGGGATAGTCACACTTAGAGCGGCTGGAGAAAATTACCTGCCAGCTTTCCGACAGGGAAGTGAGCTATATTTATTTATACCTTCTCCGTTTTTTTTTGTTTTTTTTTTACACGTTGACATGCTTTTAAAGTGATAATTATTCTGACAGCAATTTTCAGTCTTCAAACTATAGCTTTGTGATAGATGAATGTGTCTGAAATCATGACACGGTTTAGCGGCAGTGGATGTTGCCGTGTTTGCAGCTGAATGTGTGACTGATTTGTTCAGTGATGTTGATTATTCACTGGTGGCTCTCGTTGCCTAAACCTATGAAATTATTTTCTACACTGTCTCCTTCTAGTTCAGCTATCCACAACGGGATTTCTGTTTAATGATCTTCCTTGCCTTAAAATAAATTTGCTCTCCCAACCTCACCCAGAGAGAGAAAATAAGTGGTGCTTTGGAGTGAGATAATTTATATATGGATTAAGTTGTAGTCTTTCTTTCCATTTACACTTCATTTCATTAGCTTTACCCTACAAACTGAAGCAGAATAATGTTTTTTCAACTTTTCAATCTTAAATATCAACATAGGAAACCACAAAAACATTCATAAAATGTTCTTATTTATCTCTAAAACAAGTGATAAAACGCTCCTATCTGTAATTCATTTGCTATCCTTGTTTCTGCCTGTATTGTATATGAAGGGAAATGAGGAGCTATTTAAGGAGTGCCCTCCTTGACTTTTTGCTTGAGTGCTGATGACAAGTTGGATATCTTAGATGCATAAAAATGCGATTTTGACATGACTTCAAAAAGAGAAGCATACGGATGAGGTGGACCCTCTGCCAACAGAGAGACGAGGAAACAGATGGGTTTTACAAAAACAGCACAAACATCAAGAACACTGAGTTAAAGAGCTTGGCAGTCTCACTTGATGAAACAGTGAGGAATGGAGGCGCTTTTAATGAGCATCTCTCCTGTGATGCAGAATGTGAAAAGACAAACTGTTAGCTCTTAAAGGTGCAGTTACAGTTGGTTGGCCCTGACTGGTTGAATCGAATGGTTTTACCAACCTCTTGTTGAGGGACTTTGGTCAGTATGCATGCAGATTAGTTTTAACATGGAGATTATTTGAATGGAGATTCCTGGTTTCATTTTGAAAATAAAATAATAGCCTGGAGGAAAATATCTCTGCAGTTGAAACATCCAGTTAAACTGATGGCACTATCACCAACAAACAAAGCTCGTTGTTGTTGAATTGACAGTTGGTGATCAACCAACAGATGGCGCCAGATGTATGGGGAGGGTCTGAGGAAAGGCCGACACCAGCTGAAGGAGTGTTGAATTAAGTAAGATGACATGTTGTTTGCTATGTCACTTTGAGCAACTGAGACACTAATTTCAACTAAAATACTTTTTTCAATAGTGAATTTGAAATGGACAGCAAAAATATCCAGTAAGAATATATTTTTTACTCCATATTCTTTTAGGACTGCAACTAACGATTATTTTATCGATCCGTTTTCTGCTCTATGAAAAATGCCCATCGCAAGTTGAGAGAACCCAATATGACATCTTCTAATTTTGTCTGATCAACAGTCCAAAACCCCATTATATTCAAGTTAAAATCATGTAAAACTGAGAAAACCAGCAAATACTCACATTTAAGAAGCTAGAACTACTTTGAATAATTGCTTGATTAAACAACTCAAATGATTAATCAATCATCAAAGCTATTGCAGATTAATTATCTGTTGATTGGTTAATTGATTCTTCCCCTAATGGTTTCAGCTGTATTGATTTTTGTAAGCACATTTCTGTGTGCAGGGTAGCAGATCAGAATTTGAATAAACACTATGAGGCTGCAAGTAATAAATATTTTCATCATCGACAATTACTCTGCAGGCTACTTCCTCAATTCATTGATTGATCTTTAAAATGTTAATTAATAATCCTTCAGTCCGAAGCCTAGAAGATTTTCAGTTTCCTTTTAAATAAGATAAAGAAAAACATCAAATGTTCACATTTTAGAAGCTGCAACTGTTGACATTTTGGCCAATAAATGATCACTCAATTATCAAAATTGTCAAATTTGTCAGCTTGTTTGTGACACAAACACCAGTTGCAACTAAAATACTTTTCCATCAGTACTCTTGAAATGGACAACACCCATTACAAACACAGTCTTTATCTCCATATTCCCTATTTGCCATTGTCATCCTAGCAACAGAGATGATTTGTGTGAGCAGGGTAGCAGATCAGAATTTGAATAAATACAGTTTACATACATTTGCTATACATAAATAGCATGATAATCCAGTGTATGGTGTTCAATTGCCCTGGCTTTGCTTCTATGTAGATAAGTGCAGTAACCTTGTGGTAACCCCTCACCCCATTAGAAGGCAGTTATATTTCCTCTCAGAAAGTAACGGAGAAGATGGTGGTGTTTGCTGATCAGTGTCTTTAAAGTGCAAGTGTAGCATTCTCTCTTTTGCAGGTTGTTTTCAATAATTTAGATACACTCTGAGGATGTGTGGCAGTCTGTAGAGTGTAGCAGCAACATGTATGCAGGGCCTCGTCCTCCCTACCTGCCTTCCTTTGCTGATCACTCATTGCTGTTGTTACACACACAGCTCACCCATGGGTGATGTAATTGGATTGCATGGGTCCCCATTTTATAGTCCATTGGCATGTAATGAAATCAGTTATTTACTTTCATCATAAAATCCAATAAGGGACAACATCTGCCAGAGTAAAGTTTGTGTGAGTATCGCACATGAATGTTGATGTCTGCAACATCCTGATCTGCAGCACTGTGAGCTGCTGCGTGCACAAGAATCAACACATGGTTGTAAACGTGTCATTTGTCAATTTATTTAGTTATTTGTTTACCTTCAGCGGCATAACTAGCATAGAGGCATGTAACAACAGCAACAGCAATCACTTTCCCACACTGAAGAGAGGAGAGTGCAGCAAAGTGTCCTGTTTCCCTGTTCTGCTCTGCCTGCTGTCTCATTATACTGCTGCTGTGCTGCTGGAGGACACTGAAGGACACAAGCGATTGAATTCAAGTGTTGTATATTCCCTGGAAACCAATCAAGAAAAGCTCCAGAATAATAATCCCTGTCCGCTGTCATGATTCATTTTTATTTTTTTCCATATTTTTCTCTGGCTTTTGAGTCACTCAGAAAAGAGTAGTTCCAGCATAAAATCAATGTTCCATTAAAATTTAATGACCAGGAAGGGCTTAATAGTGGTGAAACAGATGCCTCTGCTTTCGATAACGCCGACATCCCAGGAACTCTTATTCAAAGCTATATTGGTGTTGTCAGGTCCTCTGACCATTCCAGTTTTTCTCTGCAGCCCCAGGAAAAGCAAAGGATGTTGGCATTTTTGTGCCTTGAAGCGGTGAAATTAAAAGTTAGTAAATTGACAGTAAAGCCCATAATATTCATCAAACATTGACAGCAGAGGCTACAGCTGATGGCACATTATAGTCATAACTATAATTACTCACTGTGTTAATGTTGACTGAGGGCTATTCCAAACTGATTCCACATTCATCGTTTCTCTCAGTGTTTCACATTAATCAGATATATATATTTTGAGAAAAAGGTGTAAGAAAGAGATAAAAGCTGAATTGAATGAACAGGTTGTCCTGCCCCAGAATATCTGCAGGGCGCGTTATAAAAAAAACAAAAAAAAAAACACCTTTTTTTCTTTAATAGAATACAATTTTACCATTTCGAAAGAAATCAGAGTGGACTTGTAGGTTCCTTGTGCTATTGTTTTTATTAACGTTATCATTGCTATTGTTGTCATTATTATTAATTGTAGCAGAACAAGATAAATCAAAACACCCCTCAGCAATCATGGCTTAAGTTTCTTCATACTCAGCTGGAACAGAAAGATAGAGAGAGAGAGAGAGAGAGAGAGAGAGAGAAGAAAGAAAGTGGAAAATCTTAATCACTTTTTTTTCATTGAGGACCATATGGAAGGTTTCAAGCAGCCAACCATATGTTGAAGGCTTTTGTCATGGAAATCATACTTTTTGGCACTTTTTCATTGCGCAGCCAAGCCGGGCACATAAATAAAAGAAAACGAGAACAGAAAAAAGAAATCATACAGAACATGATCAAATCTTTGAGAATACACAGAATTTGAAGTTTTTGTTTAAAACTTACAACAGATAGCTTTTTAGTCAACACACTCCCTGATTCACATGGCCACCCAGACTGCAATTGGTACCTGTATTTGTCATTTCTTTTTTTTTAATAAAAAAAAAGACAACATGAATAGAAAAAGAGCAATTAAATGTCTACATGCATTGTCATATTATTGCTGTGATATATTTACAGATATATTTACAAAATCACCAAAGAGGAACAATGTTTCCCTACATCGAAATGCAGACGTTTAGAACTGAGCCTTCTTTTCTGTTATTAATATTTTCTCTGAGGACGATCTGTAATACTGCCAGGTTTACAAGCCTACACTACATTTCCAATTGATGTTTTTAATGATCTCATTGCTTTCATCTGCCTTATTAAAATACAGGGTTTGGAGACGCATGATATTTTTTTATCTCTGTCCCATGGTAAAATAGAAAACATAAAAAAGAATCTATAGGAAGAAAGGGTTTCTGCATTAGTTCAGCGACGTGCCAATCTGTGTGTTCTGCAAGTTAATCAGGAGACAGGTGGTTTGGATGCTCTCATGCAGTGATTCAGCTGTAGCACTTAGACAACCATTGACAGGATGATGGTGAAACAGGGAGGAGAGGACAGATAAACAGAGCAGAAACTCCTTTTTCTCTTTGTTTTTTTTTAGGGCAGGCTCAGCATCACCGTGATCGTGTCATCCATTTGGAATATGCAAATAGCTGACAGTGCATTTGCCTGCTGGTGCTTGACCTTCCCCTTGGAGGTCGCTCACCGACTCAATTACGCTCCCTATCTGCAGTCTGTCTGCAAACACCTGTTATCCTCCCACACTCCGCCACCCTCCACCAATCCCACTCCAGCACATCTCGTCCTCGGTGCGTCTGTTTGGAGGCAGTTGGAATGGGATGAGGACGGCTGGCAGGGGAGGGGAGGGATGCGAGGCAGGGACAAATGATGGGGGAGTTGGAGGTGCATTACAGCGCGTCGTTTAATTACAACAATCTTAAAAAACTTTCTCTACCATGACGGTTCATGTCAAGATAATTTTCATTACGCTGGTTAAGACGTATATACCTCCATCCTTATGTTGTCTCAGCAGGATCTTCTCCTTTCCCACCTCAAAGATTTGTTTAGCTGCTTTAAACTGCACAGAATCATTTAGGAGCAGTAGTGATTTTGAATTTAACTATGCTTTATCATGTCAGTGATCTAAATGAGAATTATTGTAATCCTGTTACATAACCTTTTAGCAATTCAGTCACATCCTACCTGCCATTCAGCTGCCAGAAGAGATTTTATTTTACCTGGTTGCTTTTTAAAACAAAAGAGACCGTTAAAATACTAACATTATTATTAATGAACAGCCTTTTCCAGTCGAATTAACACTTGTAACAGTTTTGGACTCGCTGTAAAAAGGATTGAGTGTGGCTTATAGTTACTGCATCACTATCATTATTGCTTATTACCTTTTAAAAGCCTTGGTGTGGCTAGATTACACCTACATTATTTGGTTCTCTGATTTAAACAAAGGGAGAGTGCTACATTTTTCATGGCGATGTTTACATGCAAATCAACTCTGGGCCGTTTTTGGGAATTATTTATTGCCTGAGATTTAAAGACAAAAAGGGTCAAAACTCTCCAGTCATGAAGAGGCAGTGGACTTTTGGAAAACAGCAAGATGGAGGTTATTTTTGTGTTTTGTTTTCTTTTTATTGCCCTAAATTGACTGAAAACAGGACAGCTGTGATTGTTATACATGTCAATCGCTGTGTCAGTAACGTTATTGCCACGAAAACAAAAGTAACTCTGCATTCCTTCATTTGAAGTCTCCTAGCACTGGTTCTGTACATTGTTCCTCTTTAAAAAACTAAGTCCTGTGGACTCTCTACAGTTTTCATGCATATAAACATTTTCTTTGAAGATCAGCAGCATCTTACAAGGTCAATGGATGTTCATTTTTAAAATTATAAATACATGATAATTAACAAATAAGCAAGTCTTCAATAAATACACAAAAATAAGGTCAATAAATAAGGTCAATAAATAGGTAGATAAATAAAGTATTTACATGATAAATAGATGGGATGCATCTAAACCGTGGGCAGAGCTTTTAGCGACATATAAAACAAACCAACAGAATAATATGACTGTCACTTTGTAACTGAGGGTGTGTGAGTCCATACCTTCACTCTGAGGTAACACTGGCGGTGGGGGAGCACCTCAAACACTGGGTGAAGATTGCTCTTTAAGACGGGACGATGCACCATAAAGGCAGCATAGTTTATGCAAGCCACCATGGTGGAGGAAGAACAACGAGAGTTTTCATTGCTATAGACAAGTCAACCGCACATGGCACTTATAACAATAGATCATTTGGTCTGGCTCCCAGTGTTTTTGTCCAAGTCTGTACATCAGGGTGAGACTATGAATTTGATCAGATGGAGTGTATGAAAACCTGTTCAACAGGCCTGTTAAATATTTTAAAATCACTGCTTTTGCAGAATTTAATTGAATGACCTATGGCCTATGATCTTGTATAGCTTATTTAAATTTTGAATACCCACAGTTACAAAGATGCTTTTGATCAACAAGGGATAATAAGCACAAAAAAATAAATTTAGAAAAATCAAATAGAAAAATAACATCCGTTGAATTGAAACATTGGTGTGGAAAAAAGGGGTTTGTCTTTTTACCTTTTTAAAATGATCTCCCTTTTTTGCAAATACTGTCATAGTTCACATTTTCATAAAAAGTTCATGTTGGCAGTTGCAAAAGAATTCAATTCTTAGCAAATAAAAAGCAGCATAAAAATACAAGAGGTCATTTTGTCTCTAAAAAACAAAAGAACACTGTTAGTCCTTTTTTATGTTTTTTTTTCATTTTCTCATTACTATTTGCTATAAAATATCAGGAATCTAAATATTATTACTATTGATATCAATATCATTATAGTCATTGATAAAAATTCACATGCCAGGCCTCATATATAATTGTGTGTGTAATTGTTTGTGTGTGTGTGTGTGTGTGTGTGTGTGTGTGCACACGTGCGTACATTTGTGTGTGTGTGTGTGTGTGTGTGTGTGTGTTTACATGCGCCCACATCCGTGCGAGCACATGTTGCTTAATTGTGTACAACTATCATCTACAGTCTCTATTTGGGGGAAGGTTGTTTGATTGTATGTTTCTGTGGACGATTAGCTACTGTGCAGGAAAAAAATCCAGCATCTTTTGAAATTGTCTTTGCCATAATCATTAGAGTTTCTTCACGTAATCTCAGTGAAAATATTGCTTTCTAAAAAAAGGGAAGAAAAAAGGCATGGAGGGCAAAGTGAACAGGGTTATTGGTTGTGAACCTACAACAGGGGTTCAAAATTTAGCTTCTTCCTCGTGGTTAGTTTTCTGATCCAGAGTCATCCTCGTCTGCAGAGCCCTTGAAGCAAGCTGACTCATAGTGCTTGTTCAGATAGGACTTGAGAGCGAAGGTCTTATTGCAGCGCTTGCATCTGTAGTGCTTGAAGGCAGAGTGTGTTTGCATGTGGGCGCGGAGGTTTGAACGGTCAGCAAAGGCTTTGCCACAGTGTGCGCAGGCAAAGGGCTTCTCCCCCGTGTGCGAGCGCATGTGACCTTGAAGGAGCCACGGCCGGCTGAAGGCCTTGCTGCACACGTCGCACTTGTGCTTGAGGTCGTGGGTGAGGATGTGCATGGCCAACGCCGGCATGGACACATACACTTTATTACAGGTGGGACACTTGCGGGCCATCTTGCTGTCCAGGCTGCGGTGCGTCTGCTTGTGTCTGCTGAGGTTGGAGGAGGTGGCGTACGTCTTGCCGCACTCGTTGCAGGTGTGGCGAGGCGTGACGGCTCCCCTCTCCTGAGCCCCAGCGTTGGCACTGCTGCTTCTTGAGCCCCCTCCATGACTCTCGGTGTCTCCTTTCCGCCTTGAGCGCCCGTCAGAGATGAAGAAGGCATCCATGGTGTAACCCTCATCCAGGGCCTCCGATTCACCACTGTAGAAGCCGCTGGCTGTCATGCCAGACTGGGGGCTGTCGGGGTGCTTCAGGTCAGGGTCACAGTACTCCCCTCCACTGCTCACCTGGGTGTAGAGGGGATCCGATACTGGCGAAGCCAGCTTGTGCTCCATCTTCTTCTCCTCCTGGTATACAGATGGCGTGATGTAATCCTGGATGTAGCCTGGGTAAGAGACACACGCAAACACAGTTGGCCAGAGGTTGTGATGGATAAGGACACAGTGACATGCTGGTGATTACATGATTATCATGTTGGATGATTGCCCTTTGTAAAATGCTGAAAGACTGTGTAGTAGCACTGAACTAATTGCATTTTTTTCCCACAACTCACAATAGTGCAGTGATGCAGGGGAAACATGACGCGCTCAGCTGCGTTTAGGAAGGTTGCAATTTTACAGTAAAGATGAGCGCTGGATAATAGCTCATCAAAGAAGTCTCCTGTGTGAGAAGATGCATACTAAAGCCCCTCTTAAATAAAGTCATCTTATTGAATAGACCTTCTTTTCCTCATCTATGGTATGTGAGTCTCCATGTTTGCTTCACAACTGCTCTGTGAGTGCTGGCATTACCAATCAAACAGACATGTTTCAACTCTAAACCTTAACAAATACTCCAGAATTTTTATTATACTACTACTTACTACTACTACTACTAAAAACTACTATTTTCTTTATGTCTTCATAAAAACACCCTAAAACAGGTTGCATCTCTAATTTGAAAGTGCTTTTTGTATTAATTACTGTTTGTGTTTTTTCTTTGGGTTTCATACCAGATGAACTTGCTACATAGCATTGCTTAGATCCTGTAGGATTTCATGCTACTTCTTCAAGCAGGTTAAAGCATGATGCAGCAAAGCACAAGGCACCACAAGTGATTTAAATGTCCCCAACTGTTCAGAGCATGATTTCAGAGAGATATATTTTCGTTGGCAACATTCTTGTCTTTCCTTACTCTCCAAAGCAGCCCAGTGCCAGAGGAGCTAAAAGGCTTGCTGGCAGCTAAATGCATCCAAACAGAACTCAATATATTCTTATGCTGCGAATCTCAGGAGATTAATAAATACTAAATGCATTCTACCTCCAGGGTTGATATTCTATAGGTTGAACATGAGTGCAAATATAAAATGTGGTGAAATTCCTTTCCTGAGAGAAATAGTGCATAAGTGCAGAAAAAAAGCCATTCCTAAGCGCTGTGTGCAGCAAACGGTGGAAATTAGTTATTGACTTCTTTTTAATGAAATTCAAAGTTTAGAACTGATCAATAGGCTATCATATGTAAAATAGTGCAGCTGTTAGAAGAGTCGAGTGCTGGAGAAGATAGAAAGAGTGCGAGGAACAGATCAAGTATCTGCGACACACAATAATAGTTTATTGAGCACAGTGTGCTTGAGGCCCAATAATGTGAGACATGGCAGCGCATGCATTGTTTGTGAAGAGGGTCACCTGTCTACAGCAGCCAGCTTAAGTGCCTTCAAGAAACAGGCCATTAAGAAATCAGTTGAAGTGCTCTCCTACTACAGCGTCTCCATTCCCAAGGGTTTCTGTTCACACACCCACTTTGTCAAAGACATGACCATGACACCGACGGGGACAGTGAAACACCAGGCCTGTGCACACATTATTATGCTGCACTGCATGGGTTCACTGTTGGTGTTTGTTTGTGAGAGAGCAAAAATACGATTTTAAAGAGAAGACATATTACCATATCTTTTGAAGAACAAACTTCTTACAATTACAAATGCTGCAGCTTCAACAATGGTTATATCCACCTGTTTTACAGTCACACTATAAACTGCCATGACTATAGCAGAAGGGCCTCCGCACTACATGTGACAACATGGCCTTTACATTGCTCAGATTTTTTTGCAAAATAAACATTAACGGGGTAAGCAGAGTCGTTTACTATGTTTCAATTACCCAAGGTCAGACACGGAGTTCATCATTTAGGACTTGCGCTGTATCAGCTTTTACAGCTCATAGACTCATTCCTCTAATGCAAAGTAAGCATGTAATTAATGGACCCTCTCAGCCACCCCTCTTTGTTGTTCGACAGACACTCAAGTCAAATGTCTCCACAATGGGGGGAAAAGAAAATCTACTGGCGCGGCAGAAGTGCTGATGTTAGGTATTTCAGCCTCTCTCAGAATTCTTTTATTTTGCTCTCCCTTTTTTTTTTTTGACTCAGCATGAAAAGGACAATTCTTTTGTTCAAATTAAACGCCTTTCATCAACACCAATGTAGGAGAGCTTTATTGTTCTTTTCTTCTTTTTAATGTAATGCTTATTTTTCATGGTGTTGAACAATAGATTCAGGAACAATAGAGGGTGACAGTAATTATACAAATGGATTATTTAATAATAATATAAAATAACGCAACAGGAAATCTAAATAACATAACAAGCAAAAACTATGCATTGCCCATATATAGAATTTTTAGTTTTCATTTTCTGCCATAATTTACCCAACCTTTAGTTTTTACCCAGTTAGTTGTTTTTATTTAGAAAACTATTAGGGTTTACAAACCAATCCGGACACTTTTGTTAATCCCACTAATCCTGATCCATCTAAAATTCACTGAGCCCTTAATATTGACACGGTTGAATAACAGGTGGGCATCATAACAACATTCAGCTGTGGACTGTGAAGCTTCTTTCACTGTGAAAATATCCCAACAAATCATAACAAAGACACACATATGGCCCTTTAAACGTGGCCACAAAATGGAAGCGGCGAGCTTAAAGCAGCCCATGAAAGTGAAGGTCGCCTCTCCGCACTGACTGGAGCTTACTGTGGCCGGTCCGTGTTTTGACCACAGTGCAGCTATGTGCCTTTCCTCATGTTTACTGTACAACCTCTGTCACGTGATCAGCCTCATTGCTGCCCCAAGCATTTTTGTCTCCTTTTTCTCCTTCCCTTTGCTATTCCTTCAGCCCAGCTCCCCACCTCCCTCCTGGCAGTACTGTACAGTGTGTTGATGTCTCTTGTGGCAACGAAAGGCCTGCACGGCTGAAACTCTAACCCCTGCTAGTTTTCAAATGCCCGGAAGGAAGAGAAAGATGTAGTGGAGCGATGGGGGTGGGGAGACTGTGCATGCTCCATTTGGATGGGAAGAGGGGGCAAGGGAGGATCGGACTGTGATGGGAACTCAAGGACAATAACAGCTAAGGACAAATGTATCATCCGATACTCATCTCTCATATTCATGAATTTTTAAGTCCACATGATGACCAGATATTGTCATCCTATGAGTGATCAGCCAACACAGGCTTGGTACAGTCGTACAAATACGTAACGGGAGCTTCTCCTGATTATACACACATTTTGTTCCCTATTTACATAAGCTAATCCGTAGCTGTGACCTGAATTGTGTCTGTCCTTCATTGGAGTCAAAAAACAAAAGTCTGGGAGCAGGCTGATGGGGGTGGGGTGCCTCTGAAGAGGATTATTTAGGATATTGATGCAAAAATCAACTGGCTGCATGTAACATCTAACACTAATTTACATACCACAAGCATGTTATTGGCTGAAGTAAAAGAAAATCTCACCCGACAAAAACACAAAAGAGGATGCCATCTGTGCTAAGTATGGAAATGTCAGGCATGCTGAAATCAGCGCCAGAGCTGTCTACAGGCAGGAGCGCTAGCACATTTTTAACTGGAGACATGTTAACTCACCATTCTCGCTGAGACGGACCCCAAGGCTGGTCACAGAGTCTGTGATGGAGCGTGCAAAAGTGAACGAGTCGTCCAGGTGGTGATGGTGATTGGAGGTGGCCACATTGGATGAAGAGAAATCATCAAGCTTGATCTTCTTCACCAAAAATGAGCGGGGCATGTTTCAATGGATAAAAACACAGAGCTGAGAAAAACGCATGAGAGAAAATAAAAGACCCTCTGAGGAAGCACACAAGCAGAGCTGGCTTGACGGTAATCCTTTCAGTTAATGTGAAGACAACGGCCAAAAACATAAGATAAGAAAGAAAATGGAAACCAGTGGAGAACAAGGCTGACGGCAATGCTGTGTGATACTCTCTGGCTCCCCCAGCTTCCCCCAGAAAAATAAAAAAATAAAAAATAAAAGCGATCCTGTTCAGCACTGGATAGCTCCTGTGATGCAGCAGGCTTAAGGGACCAGTGAGGAAGAGAAGAGATGGAGACAGACAGAGAGAGGAGGGAGAGAGAGACTGTCAGACTAGCTGAGATCAGCAATCACGCCAGCCTTTATATGGGGCACAGGCAGTGGAAGATCAGGTGGTGCTGCGAAATGGAGCTGCTTAGCTTTAATCCATCAAATGTCCCCGGGGACACACATCAAATTACTACTGAACCGTCTGTGCATTCGCACACAGACAGAGGAGAAAGAACACAGCCAGACCCCCACTGCCCCCACTGCTGCTCCCCCTTCTCCTCCCCTCCCCTCCCCTCTTTCACCCCGCTTATGCTCCATGTTCGGAGGAGGAGTAAAAGAGGAGGGCAGACAATGGAGATGTGGATGAGAGCACACTCAGTGTCCTGTCCCCCATTGTTTTCAGATGAAGTGGCACAGTTTATGTTTGCCTTGTACAGGCGCTGCCTCCCTCATGTCATCTCTGTTACCTCAAACAGCCTCAGATCTTTCTGTCCCTTCGACACACTGCACTGTACTCACATGCTGAGAGCACACGTACAGTACAGGGGAGGTTATCTGAGCGTCTGGTAGTGCTGGACCCCTGTTTTTTTTTAAGCTGCACTGGATTCCAGCACTGTTGATGAGCGGGCTACGGGGAACTGCTGGTGCTGCACTGCTCAGCTTTTCTCCCTCCCTGTTACCGCTGCACAGATGTGTGTCCCGCCATGCGTGGCAGTGAATTATCTGATTAATTAATTACTTTTTTTTTTGATTAGGGTGAAATCTAGAATTAGATCCGTGCTTGCTAAATTGGCCACATATCTGTGGGTTGGTGTGTGTTTGTGTGTCTCACTCAGTGAATCTTATGCTACTTTATACATTGTATTTTTCACTGGAGTCTTTTCTTGTTAGAGTAAATGAAAGTGAAATATTTATACACAAAAAATGTATCTGGTGGTAGTCTCTGAAAGCAGCAGTGGCACAGAAATGATGCACCTGTTTGATTCACCATCAACAGGAAACACTTGTGTCACATCACTTGTTTGATTAATTACTGTCTTACATCATTAAATCAACAAACTTAATGACTAAAAAGGAAAACTAGTGCTTCTATTTCGGTTATATCACACACAATATGAGTGGAGGAAGTGCCAGCATCAGAAAAGATTACACATTTTTATTTTCAATATTATTGAAAATATTTCTGTTTCAGTGTTTGAGCAGTGATGGTGGTGGTAAAGTCATGAAATTCTCCAATCTTTTGATTGTTTTTAAATAATTACCTTTGTTATATGTGATAATGCTTACAGTTAGTTTGCCATTTATTTATTTTACTAATCATTTAGTCTATAAAATGTAAAGAAAATAGCTCAAATTACTATTTTCCACAAAGCCATGTCAGCTAATCCAAAATTATTTAGCAGTTTTGAGTTTTCTGGCGATCAACAAATTAATTGATACTAATTGTTTCTAGTCCAATTAGCTTTATTAAGTTGATATCATGTTTAACATTTTCCACATTCAAAATACCTTTCCCTTCTGTACTAAAAGTAAGTAGTGCTGCTGGATAGAATCTTGGACACAGCGTTGAAATAATGTGTCCATTGTCTACAAAATAAAAGACAAGACCACTTGTAGATTCCCCTGGAAAAATGCAAAAGGTCCCACATCAATAAAGGTAAAAGGTTCATCTTATATCAGATTTTTACATGTTGATCCTAAAATTGTGCTTGAAGGCGGTTAAAGACGCTATAGATCTATCCAGACGTTTAGGGGTGAACCCCGCCGCCTGGGTAGCTCTAAATCATCCCCGCCGCTTACAGTGACCCTGCAGCTCGGACGCAGCAGGTTTCAAGAGGCGAAGGTGTTAAATCAGTGAGGTTAGGATTTATCACACGTATGTGATTGTACATTACAGCACAGGTTCACGTTGCTGTCGCGCCAAGCTTATAGTGCTGAGGCAAGGACGAGAAAGGTCAGGGAGAATCATTGTCTAAAATAATGAGCTGTGGGGTGGGGTTTTTGTTTTTGTGGTGAAATATATTTTTTAATAAACACTTTTTGTATGAGTCATCCTGTGAAGCAATATTTTACACAAAGCAATCAATTCCAACTCTTTGATTATCTAATTCTACCAGTTTTCTTATACAGCCTCCAACATTAGCTTATTGTGCCGATGTGTTTGGGTTGTTGCAAAGAAAAAACTATTCTTGAATTATTCTTCAGACTTTATTCCATGGAACCGGCAGGTTAAATGAACAATTTGAACCCTCCTCGACTTATATTGAGCTTTTCCAGCAGCTTCTCAAAACCTGACACTTCCTGAACAACAGCTCACCTCTGGCTCATTATTCTGCTCTTTGTACATTGCAGTGAAGCACAGCCAGTGTACTTCTTATAAGCAGAAACACGGCACACTTAAACTAACAAGTCATTTAGTGGCGGTGGTGGTAATGGGACTGGGCAGTAATTCAATTACAGGATGCAACTAACAGTTATTTCATTATTTCTTCTATTAAGTGATTCAGTGTTTAGTCTGTGAACTGTCGAAAAATTGGGGGAAAGCACCCATCTCACTTCACAGAGTCCAAAGTGATGTCTTATAAATCTTATTTTATTCAACCAAAAGAAAAGAAAAAGCAGCAAATCTTCTCATTTGAGATACTGGAACTAGAAAATGTTTAGCGCTTTTGTGACATTTGTGCTTGAAGAAATTATCAAAATAGTTTTGTTTTTGTTAAGATTACATTTCAGTTAATCAGCTAATTGATTGACTAATTGTTTCAGCTTTAAATATGACAGCAAGCTCATATTGTTTTTGTTTTTCAAAACTCTGTTGTTAAAATTATTGAACTAAATTATAATTGAAATGAGTCATTAAGACTTTTGTTTTCTGATGTAAAGCTCAACAGTGGAGTTGTATGGAACATTTAGTTAACGATTTAATTTTAATTTCAAATATATCTGCCATATCATCATATGTATTGCTATTGGAAAATCCACTCTTATCGATGTCATATCACCCAGCCCAAGCTGCTAACGGAGGAAGCCACCTGTAACTGGTAAAAGCACTTCCGCATGTTTGCAATAGTGTCAGATTACATTTTCTGTGCTCTGGCTTTTTTCTGCTGAACATGAACATAATCTGCAAATAAATAATTGCACTGTTCCATCACATGTGAGTTTTACTGATAAACTAAAGACTGAGTGCAACAAGTTAGCTACAGGTTAGAGGTGAATTGCAACAAACAAAAGGAAACACACTGTGATTGAAACATCTCTCAGGTTACTTGTATCCAGCAGCAGGCAACTCATTGTCAATTGTTTCTTCCTCCTCTCCCTCCTCTCCCTCCTCTTCCTCCTCTTCCTCCTCCTCCTCCTCCTCCTCCTCCTCCTCCTACTCCTCATGCCAGAGCTCCAGTCAATTTATGGCCCCCAGACTGCCTCTGACATGTGGTCACTGCCTCAGGACGTTACCATAGTGACAGACCCCCTTGGGCTGGAGGAATAGTTTTTACTCTGCGGAGCGGGAGCGAGGGCTCGGCTCTGGTCAGATGGGGGGGCGGAGAGGGTTACGGGCAGCGATACAATCAGCCTCATTAACATCCTGTATGGCCCTCCAGGGTTATGGAGACGACCTGGCCGGCAGAATGAATGAAGTCAATCTAGTTGATTTGTTCCTTCACACTGTTCCACAAGAGACATCACCGACAAATACCCCTTCTACAGGAACATTTAATAACTCTATTTATAGACACGTGAAGTTTAATCATTTATCTTCTGGCAAATTCAGACAAAAAAAAACTAAACAGAAACTATGAGTTTCGCTTGCATTGTGCTGCATTAAACCTGAAACTTAAGTGTCTCTTACATGGCACTGCTTATATAACGTCACTCTGAGCTTGTTGGGCTAGGTGAAGAGAAGCTAAGAGTCCATTAAGCATAGCCATCCATAATTCACCTCGCTCTTGCTTACTGGGTCACTTCAATGGGGGCTTTTTTTGAGCTGCTACAGCAGGAGACTGTTGTGCTCTTTAGAAAGACAGGAACTGCTGATGATTAAAGAGTTTAAAATTGAATATCAGCACGTATTAGATTCAACAAGTATTTATTTTTAAAGTATTTATTTTAAAAGACATTTTGTGGCTGCCCTCGTGCAAGCATTTGGCACAAAAATCCTTTTAAAAACCTTTCTACACAGACACTGATCAGACATGGCTCAGTGAAGGTCATGAAACCAACATTTAACATTTTACTGTGGATTCCCAGTCCAACATGAAGTCTGAATGGACCTTAACTGCCTCCCCTGCCGTACTGTATCTAATGCTGTTTGGCAGATAGTTCAGTGTATCACTCATGCCCTATTTGGCTTGTGTCTGCCTGTTGTCCTGTATGCATCTCAGAGCGTGTGTGCATTTGTTGTCCATGGGCAACTGTTCAGTAAATAGGGCAATTAAGTGTGAAAAGCAGAAAGGAGCTAGCATGTTCCTATCTCTTTGGTGGGGGAGATAATTTATGCTAATAACATCTCTACCGCTCAAGCTGCCCAGAAATGATAGCAGACCCTTTTGGCTTCAGAAGAATCTTTTCATCCTCTTGGAGAAAAAAAAAGTGGTTTCTCAACACCTTGCAAATAAGACAGCTGTGTGGCAGTGAATGAATCTCTCTCCCTCTTTCTCTCTCTGCCTTTCATCTCCAGATGATAATCTTTTCTCCTTCACTGTCTTGTATGGTGCATGTTTGTTCTTCATTTAGCCTGTGGAATACTTGAAACCTAGTTTCCCCTCCGTCTCCCCCCTTGCTCTCTCTTATAGCCTCACACCCTGCACACAATCTATCATAATTTT
Source organism: Nannoperca australis (assembly GCA_036023655.1). NCBI lineage: Eukaryota > Metazoa > Chordata > Actinopteri > Centrarchiformes > Percichthyidae > Nannoperca > Nannoperca australis. Next base: position 27,815 of record JAVQJD010021945.1, read on the forward strand.
TCCTTCAAGAGCCGTCATAGGAAGTCGCAGCATGTGTGAATGTATTACTGTAAATAGTATCCTATGCATGAGTGATGAATCTTAATAACACTTAAACTCAAGCTCAGTATGCTGTTCATGTGGCACAAATTCCTCTATCATACTGAGGGGCACAGAAGCATTGAGTGGCTGTGGGGAGCAGGGGCCATGATGGCAGTTCAATAAATAACCTCAGTGAAAGTGGGAGCAATAAACCAAATGAAATCTCTTGCAGCTACCCACTATCATGCTCAGTGAGGAGCTCTCGTGTCAGCCACTAAGAACAAATGTGTCAGCTTCCAAGGCTTCCAAAGAGAATTTCGTTTCCACTGAAAAGAAAGCCTGATCAAAATATGTGTTACAGTCTCGAACATTTGGTCTTAAAGGAATAGTTCTGGGAAAAACACTTATTTGCTTCTCATTTTTAATGAAAGTTAGATGAGATTGATATATCTATCCTGTCCTCGTGGTAAATATCAAGCTCACTGATTAAGATGTTGATGAAAATAATGAATGAACACAACACTGACCTTTCAAGTTGATATGGTGAACTTGTGAGCAAACGGTTGCTTATTTACTCATCCAGCAGTTACAGAGCAACATTATCATTCATTTGGAGTCATGTTTGTGGCCACCTGTTGAATGCAAGTTCAATCTTCACAATTTTTTACCTCTGTTTTTGGTCTCTACCAATTCATTAAAGAAATATCTGTCTCTTTAGCTAAGAAATGCTCCACTATGTTCACCAGCTAGCTGCTAATGGTGTCTGTCTGCTACTTTGAGCTAAGCAGCTAGCGCACAATGGGTTTACTCAACCTTTTCACTGAAAACAGTTGCCTGCCAAGAAATAGTCCTTTACATAACCCTATAGCCCCTCAGTAGGTGGATTTTTTTAATCATTGGGCAGAGCCATGGTAGCTGCCTGTTTTCCCTTGTCTTTATGCTAAGCTAATTTAGCTGGCTGCTGACGGTAGATTTATACTTAGTGTGTAGACATGTAAGTGGTATAGATCTTTTACATTTACATTACATTGCATTTAGGCATTTAGCAGACGCTTTTATCCAAAGCGACTTCCAGATCTTCTCATCTAACACTTAACAAGAAAGCAAATAAGCATATTTCCTAAAACAGTTGCAGTTTTCCTTCATCTAGGAATAAGTTTGCTGTGGAAGATTTCTTCTTTGTGTTTCTATTGTCTCCCAAATGTTATTTTCTCTTTCAAAAGGAAGCTCTAATCATTTCATTCACAGCCAAAGACGTTTGTAAGCACCCCAGAGTGTTCCTAGTAATGCACTTTCATTTTCTAATGCTGTAATTAAACCTTAACTAGAATAGTCATTGTCACACCTTGCTCTGATTTATCGAGAAATAATTGTTCAGATAATCTTAGTCTAAATTAATTGGGTTAATTAATCACCACTGTGTCCTCGCCCCCTCCCTCCCTCAAATAAAGGCATCGTAGGCCTTTTCACATTATGTTCCATCTCGAAGGTCAGAGCAGTGGGTAATAGACTGTCGTTTCCAATTTGTACTTCCATGCAAAGGAAGAGCAAATGCATTAGTAAGATGGTATCAGTCCGTTTAAAATTAGTCAACAAACGGACAGATTTGCATGCATGCATCATGGATGGAGCAGCCCAGCATAAAGATTACTCACTGTTGTGTGCAGCTGCAGCAGCAGGTCTGGAAAACAATTACCACACCAGCCACTAATTTTCTTTTTGAGGATTCACTACACCTGTTTGCAGCCAGGGGGACAAACAAAGAGACCTGTTCCTGACAGCACAGGACAGTGTGGCTTTATGGGAAAAAATAAAAGAAATCTGCAACCAAGCAAATTTTCCACCAGGCAACATTGAAACCGGCATTTTCCTCTTATGTGTTTTTCCTAGCAGTGCATGTCAGGGAGTGAGGTGAGATCAATTTCCACAGGATTAGTCTGCCTGGGGGAAATGATTGCTTTTTTTAATACTTAGTAACAATTTTTCAATTTCCTGTGGTCTTTGTTACTCTCAACATTTTTGCAAATGAGCAAAACAGAGGCAAGCGGCATTGCTGCTCTGCGAACTTCACCTTGGGACCAAGCATCATTTGCATATATATTGAGAGCATACGTTTTTGGTTTATAATAGTCACCATTCTGGGGTGGGGGCGGGGAAATGGGGGCGGCTGGCAGGCATTCTGTCACCTGTTATGAGGCCCTTGTCCATGAACATCCCTGGGAGACGAAAGCAGGCGATAATTACGGTGCTGGGACTAAACTGGTGTTGCTCTCTCCCTTCACACAATGTTTTAAGTCTGAAGAGAAAAAGTAAAACAAAGACGGCTGCAGGGCATGTCTTTGTGTCCAAGCTCCCTAAGATTTTCAGGAGGCTACAAAATTCACAGAAAATAAAATTAATCTATCAGCTGATCCTGTGGTGATTACAGTTTGAGCCTGACACGAATAAATCCACACGTTCCACTCTATGCACTTTTCACAGCGTGCAGGGGCTAACTACATTCAGGCAGAAACAGAGGAGATGCACTGCAGATGGTCACATGACAAATGGCTTTATTGCCCCGTTATGGAGATTTGAATCATAATTGAGTGTCTCTACAGTGATGCGTGCACTTGGTATGACTCACAGTGAGTCTCTTGCCAGAGGACGGATGAGCTCTGTTGCTTCTACTCCAATCTGCCACCGCGTATTTAGATTTCACTTCAAATCTTTTTAAACCAGCCTCAGTATTTCCGTTCTTTTTTTAATGTTTGTGCAAGATTTCCTCTAAATAAAGAAAGGACTGGTAACCGAATGGTAAATCCCACTCAAGAAAAACACAAATAAACTGACCAATTGTGAAATGTATCAGTTATCAGTTTTATTGGGTGTCTTAAGTTGAATAAAGAGCAATGTGAGCATGCACGTTTGCACACTGATGCATGTGCAACACGCATCACTGCTTTTGTGTGTGTTGAGCGCTTTTCAAAGGGCATGCTTTTGTGCAGGCACAGATGATGCAGCTGGCAGAAGCATGACTATTGCTGGAAGCACGTCCATGTTGGCACACTTACAGAAAGCCCTGGCTCCTGGGTCACACTTTATATAGGCTACATAAAGGCGGCCTGCCCGTCTGCTGTCTGGCCCATCGATAACGGCTGTGATGCACCGACTGTAAAGTGCAGGATTGTCAGTTTTGTCAAAACTGAAATGCCAAAAATTCCCTGTTCGCAGCATCTGAAGTGGGAGGATTTGTTGCTTTTCTTTATCTTATGTGATAGTAAACTGAAGATCTTTTAGATTTTTGACTGTTGCTCAGAAAAATCAAGACATTAAAGGCGTCAACTTGAACGTTAAGAAATTGTGATTATGAATAAATATCAATTTTTCTTTTTCACAGTCAGTCAATTCATTTAGTAATAAAATGAAAAATGAATAAAAATATTTGTCAGATTAATCAATAATGACAGTAATTGTTAGTTGCAGCCCTTCTTAAGTCGTCAATTGTTTTGCATAAACTGTAGTAGGTTTATAATTTGTCCTGCTAATCTCCTGTGTGAGGTGTGAAAGTGTTTTTGGTTAAAAGTTAGACGATCCAGTTTATAAGCCAAACAGTCTCAGAAAATAAAAACCATATTCTACAAGATAAAATCATCAAGCAATTATCATTTTAATTCTTCAGTTGTTATTCTGAGCTTCTTTTCAATACTCAACCCGATACTCAAAATTAAACACTGTAGGACTGTGGATCAATCATGTTTCCCATGTAAAGATAGCTCCATTTATTCTGTAATTGCCTGATAAATTAACCAGCACAGACACCTGTCAAAACAGCAGACAATCTCTGTGAATGCACCTCCCAACAGGCTCATCTTGGTGGGCAAAGTTGGTAATGACAACTCCCCTCTGTCCCCTCAGGCTGAGGGATGAGAGCACCATAGAGTTCTCTTTTCCCATCCGTCCCTATTAGGATAATGCATCAAATAGACATTTTAATTTGAAGTTCATTTTCTCCTCAAGGCTCTGTAAATGTCTACAAGCGCACATGCTGGAAGAGATAACCTTTCTTTGCAGCGTGTGATCTTTTTATTTTTGTGTCCTAATGAAATGTTCACTTATCATTTACTACAGTTTGGCATTGTGGAAGAGTGTAAATTCTGGATATTCAAGTGGCTCTTTTGAAACTAGGTGCCTTCCCAAAAACAAAAAATAAACCCTGATTCATTCATAGAGCTCCTCCTCCAGCTTGACTACAAACAAAACCGCATATGACTCATTGATTTCCACAAACAAACCAAATTGCCAGGAGTGGTGCACTCCAGTGTGACTCTGAGGAAACCTCATCACTCAGCAGTTATATTGTTGTGCACCCAGTGACCTCCTTTTTTCAACCTATCTAGTGTGACGATAACGTGCGTGAAATGAGCGCCGAGGCCTGCCAGCGGTGCCTGAGCCCTCGCCGGGCTCGACACCTGCCTGCGCTCAGCTGTTCCTGCCACGCTTGACCGCATGTGGCTAATAAACAGACCTGTCCTTATCACTGGAACTCCATTAACGGGGGTCGCAGTCACCTGAATCCCTCGCTGGGGCGACAGCAAATTACAAGGCAAATGTAATGGGTTTTGCTATATTGCCACACACTGAGATAGTGAATTACACCAAAGGCCTGATGTTATTACATGTCCCCAGGACGCTGGCTCTGTGTTTTATGATGACTACAGTGAAAACCAGGTCAGTGCTCAAATTGTCATGGTCTTCGCCTCCATTGCTCCAGTTCTATCTATCATGTCCATTCAAAGAGGGAACAAAGGCATGCAGCAGGTCGTGCACTTCACATGTCATCCAGTGTTGAGCACTTCAGACAAGTGTCTCAGTCACACATGTAACTGCTCTCTTCATTATTATCTGTATGAGGTGGCAACAATTTCTTGAAAGAGACACAAAAGCAAGCGATTGATCAGGTTGCCATGCTGTGAGATCCAGGGGACCTTAAGGTGCTCTGGAACATGAGGAAAACCTACTTTCAAAATAGCAAAATCAATTCATTCAATGAAATCACAGCAACCACTAGTCGCTATATATTGTGTGTTTTCACAGTAATTTGAAAAATATCAGATTTTGTTGTTTATTCATTCTTTTGATCCGTTTATTTTATTAATGATATTTATCTAAAACCACACCAGCTTATATGTTCCAGCTTTCTATCACAATCTGTCATCAAATCACAAACTCATTAGAGCTGGCCATATGGTATATGGTTTTTAATTGAAGAGGTTGAAAGATCTTTTAAATGAGACAAAACCAAAAAGAAATCAAATGAAACTTGTATCCATTTCTTCTTTGATGCACTCTTTCTTTGCAGTGTTTCCTGCAGCCAGTAGTTATTAAATGCAGCCTCTCTGTGGTCCACAGGAGGAAGGGGGGCATGTAACAGAAAGAGTCAAAGACAAGGGGTTTGTTTTTGATTATTGAACCCATATCTTTTCGCTGGCCATATATCTTCCTCTGCCAGGCCTCCCAGGGGCTTTAGGCCATCCAACACCACAGGCCAGCTCTTGAGAAGGAGGCAGGGACAATGGTACCTTCAGGTCCCTATCCAGGCTCAGGAGATACTACTGGGGCCTCATTGACAAATTGTCCTTGTCTGGCCGCTTGAGAGAGTGGGGACTGCAGTAATTGCATATTTCCCTCTAATTGCATTTGTCACATGTGGGGTCTGCTGCTGTGGAGCCAGGTCTGAGGCCCTTCTCAGTGATGTGTTAAACCAAACAGCTGAACTCTCACCTGCACCACAAGAAAGGGATGTGCAAGAAGAGGCCTGCAAAGAGGGCAATAAATTATGCAGTGGCACAAAACATCAGCAGAGCAGCAGTGGAGTCGGGCACAGAGGCTACTGCCAGACGGAGACATGCTGCAGGTCCATTAAAGCTTCAGATGTGGTTATGAAGGACTCAGTGATGCTGTTTAAGGGCAATCAAGGGCTTCTACCTGCATGATCACGTGACGTGAAGTTCATAATGCAGTTACAGAAAAAATAAATGGCCCCAGAAAATTTAGCATGATAACATGTTATTCCTTTTTATTGTAACACAACCACAACTATTGTCAGATTCTAAGATAGTTTGAGTAGAGAGTAGTTGATCTACCCTTTCCCCAAGACTGAATTATGCTTAGTTGTCCATATATTGGAAAGTAAAAGGTTTTTTCATCAGAAATATCTGATATGGATCCCCTCATGTATTTTCAGCTAGAGCTGCAACTAACAATTATTCATTATTGATAAATCTAATGATTACACCAAGTGATGTCTTCAAATGTCTTGTTTTGTCTCAGCAACAGTCTAAAGCCTAAAGAATTAAAAAAAGCGAAAAGCAGCAAATCTTTAAAACCTTTTCAGATTAATTTTCTGTCAATCGTTTAATCATTTCAGCTCTATTTTCAGCCCAGTTTCACATGTTTCAGCCCTGTTTTCCTGCATCAGCAAAGTTTCATTGAGGTTGAGGCAGGTGGAGGGGGTGACAATAATAACGAGCAGCTCTCATCTTGGCTTCTGGTGCCTCGTGATATGCAGCCAGGATACTGCATTATACAGAGGGGTTGTACAACTACATTTTAATCCACTCGTGTTTCAGGCCTGATAAAAGGATTCTCTCCATCTCTTTCTGTTTAATTCACACCATCATCAATCAAATGTGTCCCTGCCCCCCCACCCCCACCCCACCCTCCCCTCCTCCTGGGTTTTAGGGGTCTGCAGCAGATAGGTTGGGGGTCCCCCGAGGGGGTTAGGGACATGACGGACTGGTCACAGATGCCACCGAAATTAAAATGCAAGAGTCTGTGCAAGGTGTTACATTTCTCAGACATGCTCATTTGCAGTAATATCTGAGCAACATAAGGAGGCTTATCTGTGATTCCACATACGACTCTCACAAGATTATGTGAATATGATTAAAAAAACACGCTATTTGGGCGTGCTATCTCCATAGTGTGGTTACAAGTGTGGAAGATTCCCTGTGTGGTAGATACATTGTTTTTGTCTTCCACCATTGTCTGCACATGACAGTCGCCACAGGCTACTTAGTAATGAATATGTGCCTGTAGCATGTGTGCTGTGTGGAGCCTACGAATAGAGTAAATATGCACATCTCTGAACAACAGGTCAGCTTCTGAACACAGGCAGAAGAGAATATGATCAACCGCGCAGAATGAGCTCCTGAAACTACAAAGGAATTATGTATAAACAACTGCTCAGTCTGTGACTAAAGTGTCACACAATGATGTTTGATATCCCAGCAAGCCTTTTTTGTCTAAATAAGGCTACAGTTCTGTGTTCTTCATTGGCTTTCATAGATATCCATAAACCTCTGATGGTAACTCTCTTTATGTGACACAGGGATGTACACTCCTCTGACAGGCAATACAGACTGTAACAAAAATAGCACATTTGTTAAAAGCCTGTGTTGAACTATTTTATGACATTGTTGTAAAGTAAAGAATTTTTTGCAGATTTCTTTATGTAACATGGTTACATGGTTACATAGTTGTAATATTATTTTGTCTCACGGTGAGTACACAGAGTAACAGCTTCATTTCTATAAAGGCTGAGCAATAATAAATAATAATGTTTATTTCTTTAGCATTTATCAAAACCAGAGATTATGTAGTGCCTAATAATGGAAACAAATCATACACAAAGTAATATATGCTAAACGTCTTGATTAATTCATACATACATTTTATATAAATATTACATATACCAACCTGCTAAACCACATTATTACATACATGCAAACAAATGACCCAAATTTAATAGGTTTTAAAAGGTCTTCTGATAGGAATAATGTTTTCAGAAACAATTTAAAAAAGGACACTGATTTTGCAAATATGAGTTTGTCAGGCAGGTTGTTCCAGAGTTGAAGTGCCCTGACAGCAAAAACCTGGTCCACTTTAGTTTTCACATGGTAACAGCCAATACGTTTCTCTCTGAGAGCCTCAGACTGCGTGCAGGCTGAGCAGGACACAAATATATATTCAGAGATATAAGCTAGGGCTGGGCCATTAAGTGCTTTAAAGATAACTAGTTAAATATTTAAATTGATTCTGTAATAAACTGGTAGCAAATGTGAAGACATTAAAAGGGGAGTGTGATCTCTGTTCTTGGTTTCTGTTATTAGTCTAGCTACTGCATTCTGCACAGTTTGGAGTCTGTGAATTGTTGCCTGTTAGGAAACCATTTCAGTAATTTAACTGTGAGGAAATGTGCCCATATGATGGAGTCTGTGTCTCTGAAGGTCAGGAATAAACTGATTTTGCCGATATTGCTTAGGTGATATAAACAAGATTGGACGACCTTGCTAATAATTCAAAGTTAAGGTTGGAATCAAACAACACACCTAGATTTTTGACCGAAGGTCAACAGGAAGTTTAGCTCTGTATCATCAGCATATAGGTGTCGCCATGCCTACGAATGAAATTATCAAGCGGGATCATACGTATTTAATATACAATTGGTCCCAAAGTGGATCCCTGCGGCACTCCAACGTGTATTAAGGAGGGGTGAAACATGTTCACCAATAGAAACAAAGCATTTTAACATCCACTTCAATATTAACAACACAGGGAGATTTAAGAAGTCCAGTTTGAGGACTGATCCATGAATCTGAAGGCTTATAAGATGCCAAAACTGCACTGCGGTTCATAATATTCTGAGACAGGATTTTACAACTCCAGAAAGCTTTTTTGCCAGACAACCTTGTGTTGCTTTGCTGGATCCCCTGCATTGGCACCCCTACAGCAAATAAATGGCTGGCCCCATACAAATAAATGATGCAGGGCTACTGTCGGTCTAAAAACTGCCTAACAGAGAGAGTATACCAACACTGGCAGCACTGCAGCCATGTTCAAAAAGAGCAGCGATAGGCAGTTATAGAAAGTAATTCCAAAACTATCTTTATATGCTTCAAATAATCTTTCCTCTTTTCACCTCTTCCACCAACATTGAAACACTCTGTGTGCCAACTGGGTTATAGATAGATAGAAGATAATAATTTAATAACCAACTTAATGTCTATTAATAAAATTCCAAAAGATTATTGTCGAGATGTGGCAGTAAAACAAGACCCTACTACCCAGCATAATTTGGACCCGGTCTGACTCAAGTCGTCTCTTGGTTCCTCAGACTTGAGTGGATCCTTGAAGACCTCTACTTCCAGAACACTTTCTTGTTACATCCATAAATTCCCTGACAACCAATCTTGTTTCTCTTCCTGTAGTTCAACACTGACGGCTTTGCACGGAGACTACAGGAGCTTGCTTGGCCTTTCATATCACATAAGGGTCCCTGACAGACATTTATCTTTACAAAAGTGATACACCTGCGCAATGTGGCATTTTTGAAAGGACAAAGGATATAAACATGATATAAACACAACAGCACAGTCGCCCTGACAGCAGCTGGCAGATGTTGGAAGAGGAGAAAATGAACGACTTCTCTTGCCCGCTACAATTCTTTTTGAACAGTCCAATCTGAACAAAGGATTAAGTGTCCATCGTTAATCATAGGCTAATCTTGTAGATTTAGGCAAGTGGTTCCCAAAAGTCAATATAGCTATAATTTAATCAGAGAATGTCATCACAGTTTATGGAGCAAAATGTAGAGCTTACAGACGAGGTCTTGAACAATTTGCTTTCAGCTGATCACCTCTGCACAACAGGCTTAAAGTTTAAAGACACACAGTGGGTTTACAATGTTTATGTTTTATGTTTATAGTGAAATAAAGCTGTTTAGAATAAAAAAATAAGATAAAAGAGATTGGAAATGTTGCAGTCAAAGAACTGAGGCTCAAATACAGACTTCAGCCAGTTTGAACTGCTGCTACTTGCAGGATAACAAATTAAGTAAGGAACTAACTAATTAGTTTTTGATTCTTTTACATATTATTTCATCATTTAAACTGGTTAAAAACAGTTATGACTGAGATGGGTTCAGGAGGCTTTTATTATAAAACATGTTGTATAAATGTATTATTAATACATGTCAGTGAAGCATACATTACAGTCACTATACATTCACTGAAACACAAATTAAAGACCTGTTTAATTTAACAAGCTTTAGTAAATTCAGGTTTTATGATCTCAGACAGCAACTTATATTGTATTAATAAAACACATAGTATAAAGTTAGCACAATTCGCTAACATGGTTCCTGCTCTCTCCCGGTGTAACTGCAGCCCTACTTCATAGTTGTAGTTGGTAGTTTGTGGGACAAAAGTATAAATATTTTATTGGGAGTAAATAATTCAACACCTGTGTATTCCTCTGTGGTTCACTACCAGCTCTGATCCAGTCACTTCAAGACATCTTTTGTGGATGGAGAGCCCTTCAGCCTAAATGACACTTGGCCAAATAGCTCTTAAGTACATGCTCAATATTTTAACAGGGCCATGCAAGGAAGCTGTGGAGTGGTTTAGCTGTTCCTGTAAAGTAGAACAGGTGGATTTGTTTTGGGGGTAGAGGCACAAGCATAAAGATTTTATTAGCGACTGTAGAGCTTTTCTGATCAGGTCTAATCTTTGACTCTGAAATTTTCCGGTCCAAGTGCTGAGAGTTACACAAGGAGACGATTATTATTATTATTAGTATAGAATTATAATCTGCATTTTATAGAATAAAGCTTTTCTTTTTTTTTTTATTGCCAACAAATAGCTTATATACTGTATAGCCCAAATAACTTGATTCTTGATTTTTTTAATAGTACAAAGCAGTGAGAAAGTTTGAACAGACTGTACACCATCATTAGTGTCCCTTTTAATTTATTTGTTTAATTATTTATGTATTTAGTATATTGTCTTGCCTTTGCATTACTTTCATTTTATTTTACTTATGCATATATGTGTATATACATGTCTATATGCATATATTATGATATATATTATGTTTGTTTTTTTCCTATTTTCTGATCATGTTTTCTATGTCTATATAAATACAATGATTAGTCCATGTCTTGGTACATTCCGGTACTTCCTTGGCCTGTCATCCTCAAGCCCATTGGTTCCTACTGAGGATGTAATTCTTCAACAAAGGGTCATAAATATGTGTTTCATCTTTAAAGAAAATGTTAAATAGTTTCCCAAAACAGCAAGGCACTGTCATTTTTAAATATTGTCTTTATTGGAGACTACCAGCAGCAGGACTGTTTGTGTGGGATTGAGTCAAAATAAACTATAAATAAACTGTGTTCATGTTAATGAAAAAACATGTCACCCAGTGCAACAGTGTGGCTCATTGGTGCGTTTTTAATAGTTTTTGGATCCCAATGGATCTCTATGGCACACAGGAATAAGATATATCAGGCTTTGGCTAAACAGTCAATACTTGTCAGTAGAATTAATTCCTTGTTGGCTTTAGGCTTATCAGGGGATTTGATGACAATAAGCAAAATATTGAATATCTCCAGACATATCTTTTAAAGTTAAAGAAGAAATGTGACTAGTAAACAGGTTAAAATATTTTTATTAAAAACTACAGTTTACATCAGCAATTCTTTTTCTGCTTTATTAGCAAGTTCTGGTAATCAAATTTACCAAACTGTTTTCTGAAATATCCCTGGAAAAGCATTTGAAATGGCCATTGAAGAAACTCTGATTAACGCTCTGTTGATGAGAAAATTAACTTATATACACTTCATTATAAACCCGGCAGACCTCAAGGACCTAGACTTTTATGAAGCTGGGACCAGATGTCATCCAGCCACAGCCCCAATTAATCTCCGGGCCTTGTAACACGCCCCTAGAAACAAAACAAAAAAAACCTGATTGGGTGCGGAGGGCAGAGACAGTGAGTAGAAAGCGAGGGTGAGAGATGCTATCCGGGGAGCAGCCGGCCCTGGCGAGTCTGCAGAGGGTAAGATAAGAGGGGGGTGGCTGCAGAGTAGCCCGGGTCTCAGAGAGGAGGCTGAGGTTATTCATTGCTCTGCCATGAAAGCTTGAGAAGATTACCCAGAGCCTGGTTGGCAGTGATACAAGGGGGACAGGCAGAGGGGCCCCCCTCTCACCCCTTTGTTCCCCATCCATCTGCTTGAATCTCACAATGGCTCATCAGGACCAAGTAGGGTGGAGGGGTGGAGCAGCAAAGGCTTGCAGAAAGGGAGGAAGTGAGCGGGTGGGTTAAGGTGGGGCTGAACGGGGGGTGGAGGCAACCTGCAAGACATTGGGAGGTAATGTGAGGCAGCGTAGGGAGAGTGAAGCTAAAAGGAGGGAGAGATAGTGCAGTTCAGGGAATGAATCCTGGACCACGGTGCTTGTTGAGATTGAATGAATGGTGCTGCAGCTGACAAGCTCTGACAGACTACATTGGGAAAGGCCAGGGAGGCGGGTGTTCACATTGTTATTTTCTGGGAGGTAATGGGCTGGCAGCTCCTCTTCACTCTGAATAATCAGTACTTTGGTTAGACTCAGACACCACTTCAAACCATGATAAATACACCACTCCAAACCCTTGCCACCAAGAGGAAAGCATTTGTCTCTAAATACCTTGACCACCATATTTATCTTGTTGAGGAATGATCAGATGATGAAGGGTGCTTTCTTCCATTACACAGGTAATTATAGGTGTTTTTACACAGGAACAACATCATTTGCAGCTTACCTTTAAAGCAGGGGGCTTTACTGTACTCACACCGCCCTGGTGGTGGTGAGGGATGTCTTTAATGGTGAAATAGATCCAGTTTATTCTTGGCTGCTGAGAAACTGTTTATGCACAAATACAACATGTTATCATAACATTGTTATCATTGCACTCACAACTCTCTGGTGCTTTAACATAATTATTTATTCAACATGATAATAATTCACCATAAGCTGCCACTGTAATTGATGATTCACTGCGTACATTTCAGAGAGCAGGACTGCTGTAGGCCTTTCTCAGGGAAAGGAGGACAGCTTTTTTTATTCAAAGTGCAGCGGGTTCTATTAATGGCAGTTCATCATAATGCAAGATTCACCTTCATAGTCCCAAGAACTAGCGCAATCTTAACAGTGTTTCTGCATGACAAAAACTGTAAATTTCCTGCTAAATGCAGCAGACTGGAAGCTTGTGGATAATATTCGACAGATTCAATCAGAAAAGGATTTATCTTTTTATGCATCCCATCAAAACCGGGTTAGATTTCCCCCGCATGTTGCTTCGGTAACCCCTCCTGAAAATCTGCGGGTCAACCCATCTTTTGATTGTTCTCAGTATAACTAGTTCATGTGTGACTGTATGAACAGCTAGAGGCTATTAGACTGCTGAATATGAATAGCAGACCAATTACTTTGACCCAGATGGAGGTGCGTGCTCCTCGGAGAACACCCTATCCTTGCCTATCACCCATGCACACGCACGCACACGCACATGCACACACACACACACACACACACACACACACACACACACACAAATCTGGAGATGCTGCACTCTCTTGGTAGCAAATGTAGAGGGAACATGAAGAGGGCTAATGAAGCACAATTATACATTTCAAACTGATATCACTCTGTGACAACATTTTGGATCAACTGATGCTTTCTGTTCTAACAGCGTTTTGATTTGATTGTGATTGCTTGTAGACAGATGACACTCTGCAAAATTGTAATTTTTTATACATTCAAACCTCAGAGGAGACAAGTGCACTGTTAAAGCATTTTTAGCTGACTAATATTGAGTGAGTGGATGTTGTAGTTGAATCCTTCTCCGTCCCAGAGGAGCTTTTACTGGGACGTTCCCAAAAGAATCCTTTCTCAAACCAAGCCAGTATAGCTGGCGCTCACACACACACACACACACACACACACAGTGGACATATGGCCAATCTCCCATCGTCTGCTGTGCTATTTACGGCTCAGTAGCCTGTCATTTGTTTTGCCTCTCAGAAACCAGTATGACACCTGTTTGAATTCTCAATAAAAGGCTTTTTTCATGTCTGGGAGAAGGCTGTTGCCACTTACTCTTTCTCTCTACATCACTAATGATTGGTACTGTGCTGTTCTCATGAGACTGACAGTAATTTTTCTCTTTTTGTTGATGAAAATTTGGGCTCACATTGATTGTCCTGTCAGCTGTCAGAAGTCAAGAATCAAAGAATTGTTGAAGCATCCATGAGCATCTGCACATTAATTAAAGCTGTGCTCCTTTTCCTGTTTACACACTAAGAAAATGTAGCTAAAATCTAATTGTTATTGGGAGTATAGGGAACTGCTAACTAGGTGGCAATATTACCAATCATGTGATATGCACACTGTGTAATTATGAAAATGAATGCACTTTTAAAATAACAAAACGTATCATTCGATTAGAAGGACTGTTCATTTAAAGTGCTGTATTTATCTTGGCTGTGATAGGCTGGGCTTTGTCCAGGGTGTACTCCGCCTCTTGCCCAGTGTGAGCTGGGATACGCTCCAGCCTCTGTGACTTTGCATATGATAAGCAGGTAGAGATAATGGATGGATGGATAGAAGGACATTTAACACGGTCTGATTACAGCCAGTGACGGCTTTCTCATGGATTATGATTCTAATGTTATTGATTTTATTCATATAAAAATGGAAATTATGCCAATTTCAAGGTTGTGGCTTGAGTAAAGGTAGCTAATAATGTAATGTGAATAACAAAATTAATTTGAGAGGGATGTGATCACCTCCCTCACCAAGGGACAAGTTAATAGCATAGCCATATTGTGAAGTGTTTGCGGACTGAGATCCAAACACACACCTCTGACCTATGATATTGCTAGCTACTCAGTAGCTCAGTAGAAACAGTCAAGAGCATTTGGTTCGGTACCATGTCTCGGTGTGGCGGATGACTCCTACACTAACTTTGGTCCCTCCCAGATTGATCACGTTGTTGACAGTGCTGCAAGCTTACTGAGAATGACACTTGACT
>JAVQJD010021951.1:0-24372 GCA_036023655.1 Nannoperca australis
CCCCCCCCCCCCCCCCCCCCCCCCCCCCCCCCCCCCCCCCCCCCCCCCCCCCCCCCCCCCCCCCCCCCCCCCGGCCGGAAGGAAGCGAGGGGGAGAGGGAAGACCTGACTTGGCTCAACTCCAGCGCCGACACTCCCTCCGATGATGTGGAATGAGAAAGGAGGATTTTACTTTACCCATAAAGAGATCATTTCACCATCAAACTGTTTACTGTCTTCGGGAATCACGGCCAGATCACTTACAGCTGCTGCAGCTCAAGCGTGTTATGGAAGCGCTTCAATTTCTGGTGTGTTTGTTCAAATATTTGCTTGGTAATACCTAGAATTTAGTACAAATGTTTATAAGGAACTGTCAAAGGACATTTTTTGCACTTTCTGTTTCCTCTTTTTTGATCTCTTATGGGATCTTCAAATAAGTTACATTTACGTCCATGTCAATTATTAGACTGAACATGGCTCAGACACACAGACACCAAGCTGTCCTGCCAACAGGCTGATTTGTCACCACTACTCCTTAGAGGACAGCTAAATGTGTCAGAGGCAAGATACGTCATGCCCTGAGATCCTCCAATGACTTGAGAGGAACTTTAACTATGTGTGTGACCTGCATGCCTGGTTTGTCTTATCGGGATATTATGCAAGTGTCAGCACTCGATTAGGAGAAGAAAAAAAAATAAAGAAAGAAGCCAAAGCAAGGAGGTGGTCATTCACAGCTTGGAACAGGGAGCAATTATGCAAAACTAGCCCTCCCTTTTGACAAGGATAAAAGAGAAGTCAGAGTCAAGGGCAAGAGGCTGACACCTTTATATAGGCAGTGGGGGTAGCTTTGCAGCTGTATAGGGGGTTATTGTTATTGCTGCAGTCAGATATTGTTGTCCCTAGCGCACAGATGATGAATGAACCACCTTGCAATAGGTCAAGCTGGCTCATACTGTCTCTGCAACAAACAAAAAAGGCTTCCTTCGCACTGTGACCATCTCAGTGCGCAAGCGTGTTTTACTGAACCGATGAGAAAAGCAGCCGCTTGCTTCCCATCCATCAACTTACTCGAGCAGGAAATAATCTCCAAAATGCTTTTCACAGCTACTAATATTAACACATTATGAGATTTGCCTTGAAACCATTTCGAAACACCTGGACGCAGCATCTGTTGCTTACGTATTCACTGATCAGACAACAAGTGCGTTCTAAATGCATACACAAACATATTTATGTGCGGGAAAGGGGGAGCGCACATGGGTTCACCTTACATTTTTGCCATCACCCCCCCCCCCACACACACACACACACCCCTTTTCCCTGTTAAAAAAATGAAAACAAAGCTGTGAAGCATCCTCAAGGGAGTGCATAGCGCCAGCTAAGCAAAGTCTTTTTAATTAAAAGCTGCAGTGAGGCAGAAGGGGGAGGAGAGGGAGAGAGGTGGGGGGGGGGGCGGGGGGGGGCAGTGGTGTCAGAACTGGGTCATTGTCTCTTGACTGCAGTCTACCTGACACATTGATTTGTTAATCCTGTTCAACGGGCAGAAACAATGGCGAGAGGTTAATCCTGGCAAGGGGACGGCTTGTAGTCAGTCTGGAGGTTCTCAGCCTACTCAGCCGCTGCACCCACAGAACAAGGCCAAGAGAGCAGGTAGAGTGGATGGAACAACGGACTGGGGGGTAAAAAGACAATAATCATGCAATGAGTCATTTGCAAAATATTGGAGATGGGTCCGAGACAAAGATAAAAGAGGAGAATTCAGAGCCGGCTCCCCAAGAAAGCAGCGCCTGTGAATGTCTGCTCTAAATGGAGAATGGATGTGATCGGACAGCCGAGCCAGAGAGGGAGCACAGTATGTTTTCAACGCGCACTAAATTATGCATCACTGTCATTCCATCAACCGCACACAGGCAGGCAGATAAAGGACGCATCCGCTGAGGTGCTCCCCAGCCAGTTGTCGTGGAGTTGAGAAGATAAATCTCTGGCGAGGAGATTTGTCACCAGAAGCACTACACAGCTCAAGTCAGATGCATAACTATGTCAGTCGAATAAGATTATCTTCATACATGCAGCTACAGGCTGTTAATATGACTTCAGAATCCCAATTCATTTCTATTTTATCTCCAGACAGCTACTTAAGTTCTTAATAAAAAAGCTTAAATTATTTGAATTGGGGAGAATGTTAAATATGTTTAAAAGTTTAGATTTAATTATTAACTGATTTCAAACAGTCAACAGCAAAAAAGCTAATTAAATTTTCTACCTCTTCACTTTAGGTAATAGTTGATAAAAAGCAGATCTTGAGGTGGAACAAGCCCTTCCCTCATTTTATAGTTTTCCCAATGCAACAGAGAAGAGTTGACAAAAGGCATTTATTTTACAGGAGAGACACAAAAAACAGGAAAGGGGAATTTGTATGTCCAGGGAAATCTAAAATCTAATGTAAAAAATATATTTTTCTTTGCATCCATCCCTTTATGTGTAGAGACATCAACCAGCAGCCTGCTTAAACAGCCCCCGTCTGCCCTGCAGCCCAACAGGACAAGTCACAGTTGACTTTGCCCCCTTGCACTGCCTGTTCAGCCCCTTTGCAGCTGATAACAGTGTGGGTGGGAGCGACAAGCCGCACTAAACTTAGCCAGCCGAGAGCATTTACATGGCACACTGACAACCCTGTGCAGTGTCTGAATGACTGACTGACTGAGTTGAGTGCTCATAAAATGTGATAATGATGAGCTTGGAGTCTTCCTGCGTGTGTGGAAGCGTGTCTGGGCAGGCCGCCCCCTTTAGGCTTCAGGGTATTGCACCTCTCACTTCCAGTTCTGTCACTGAGAAGACGGAGGTAATTGATTGGAGCCATCAAGGTGACGGCGGGGCTGCATTCCAGCTCCTGCACAGCTGGGGAAGCACTGGCTCATGTCTTGAACTCAGCTGTTACTCAGAAGCGCTCCACCTGCTGGAACAATGCAGGGAGAGCTCCTGCTTTCTCCTCTATGAGCCTGTTGTTCTCACTGAAGCCCCGAAGCTCGCCGTGACTGTGCCACAGAAACATTCTGTTCCTCTGCCTCGACCCGTGCACACACACTGATTCCAAAAAGGAGAGGTAGTGGGAAGAAGGAGGGAGGATTGTACAAAACAAATAAATAATGTCATGTCTCCAAGCCACAGGAATTCCATTCTGGCAGCGCCACTCTTGCTGTAATACTGGGAGAAGAACACAGGCTCTATCTAACCCAGATGTGTTTTCTTCTGCTAACCACTGGGAAGTCTTACTCCCATAAGGTAGCAAAGCAAGCTATCTTTCCTAGCCACACCTGACAGGGTATTAGCTTGCACGTGCCCCTCACATGCCCTCCCCTGTCATTAATCTGTTATGCAGGCCAAACTTGAATGGCCAGGTGATGCCTGCAGGAGTCAGACTGTGTACTGTTACTGATTGATTTGGGTTCGTTTACTCAAATTGTGAACCAAACAAGAGGGCTAAAAAAAAGAACCAACACAGTTTAATTGCACTCATTCATAGGGAAAGTATATCCATGCAGAAAGTAATATAAAAGAAACAAAAATATGTAGCTGTGTGAAACTGTGCAGGGTGTACAAAAAGCTGAGTTGAGAAACTCAAAAAAAAGAAAAAAGCATTCCTTTGCATAACAGCCTAGTAGCAGCAACCAAGCAGCTTTGGGTGTGTGGAGGAAGGGAGGAGGTAGTTGTGGGTTCAGGGGTCGTGCTCCAGTCTGGGACACTTGCAGTATGGAATGCTGGGAGAGGACAAAGCAGATGGGAGCTCTCCACTGCTGTGTGGGAGACCATCAGCAGACTCCCTGCACCCCCCTCTGTCTCCAGGCACAAAAGCGTGGGGCCATCCTGCGTGACCAAAATGAAGCAGGCACAGACAACCTTGTCTGAACCCAGCACTGCTGCTGCCGCCTCTCCCAGCTGGGGAGACAGATACTAAAAGTGTGTGTGAGCTTCCTGAGGTTGTGAAACATACACTGCAGTGCACAGGAAGTGGGGACGTCCAGAATGTCTATGCTGTGTCTGACAGCTGCAGGCACCACAAGGTTAGCTACAGGATCATATGATGGAGATGAGGGAGTCAGGAGGTATGGTTGGTATTTATCATGAGTGAAATGTCTCCAAATACTGCACAGAGCTTTTCATTTTTGCCTATATGCCATTTAAGTTGAGAAAAGGCAACACACTGGTAAAGTTATTATTTTCAGAGGCATCAGGGTGTATAATGTGAGCTAAAATGGAAACATATGCAATATAAGTGGACATAAAGACATAAAGTGCACATTCCTGTGGAATGCATGCCACATGGAAAACACTGCATCAAGTGCTATATTCTCTCTCTGTAAACAAAGGATCATTCAGCTCTCTGTAGCCTAATTCCACAAAACATGATTCCAAAAATGATCCGGGTGAGGTCGCGCTAGAGACGATTCAATTGATTCAGTCGCTCTATCAAAAACAGACAGAGTCTGGCTCTATGTAAAAGCCTCGGTGTCATTTCTGGGGGGGGGGGCATTAATAAAGACCTTCTGGTGAAAAGAATCATTCTATTGTTAAAAAAAGAAGAAGAAGCAAGCTTTGCTTTTCTGGAAATTAAATTAACAGACATTTACACGTCACAATTTCTGGTTATGTCAAGGGAAGATCACCATGTGCTGATGTGGAAAATGTGTCTAAACAATGAAGGCGCTCAACATTCCGTATCCAGACCGCAGCCTGAACAGCTGCACGCAAGAGGTGAGTGGTTAAAAATCAACCCATCCGTCAAAAATCAATCATTAAATTGTGGTCGAACGCGCACGTCGTGACGCCAGGGCACTCGCCCGCTCCCTTCCCCGGCTGACCCGATCATTCCTCGTGATTGATGCTAATTCTAATGACAGCGGCCCCCGTCAGCTGTGTGTGCGCTCACATGTAGTGCCTTCAGGAGTCGCTCGAGTTACAAGAGGCGCACCAGCGCCGCCGAGGTGAACGAGAACAACTCCGCACGGGCCGAATACACAAAGCCGACCTCATCAAACTAGTTCAGATAAAATGAATCCACAGCCGAAAACCCACCGTGATGTAAAGTAGCCCACGGCCCCCTCCCCGGTGCGAGCGGTGAAGTTTCTAAACACCAGAATAATCAGTGATCGATATGATTGGCTGTAGTTATTAACTGAATGGAGCGGATTGTTGGAATCTCGCCTAAAATCAACACATGATTGTGTTTCTTTGCAATAATCAGATGGCGATAACGTGTCCGTGAAGCGGCCACGGAGCGAGTTGGTTAAAACTCACTTCGGCAAAGCAGCCGACCGAGTCAATATTTACAACGAGCGTCAAGTTAAACGAGCACGACTTCAATGCAAAGTGTTTCAAGAGAAATCCAGCCGACACACCGCGAAACACTCGTCCGTGGCAACGTTTCCTCGCGCGGCTACGCGAAACAGCGCGTTTAAATGGCTCGGACACACGAGAAAGAGCATTCAAACTATTTGGCTCAGCTCCTCCGCTGAGGTTGAACACATTAAAAGCACGGTGTTCATTAACCCAGCAGCGAACTCCCCGTATTCCGTTTCTACTCACCACCAATTCGAGTATCCGATCACCATTAGTGACAAAATAGCGTTGGGTAAACAGCCCGCCGGGATGCCAGTGTAAGTAATCCAAATGGCACAAATAAATAGGCACGGTGCGCTTATCCCCGCATATAGACCGCAGCTCTCGGTGCTATTGTCTGCGTGTCTCTCCGCCGCACGGGGCTCCGTACCAGCTGAAGCGCTTCCCTTGTCTGTAGCAGACTGCCGAGAAGCGCAGCCTTTTTTTTTCGTCCGTGGAAAACTCCCTCCTGGCGTCTGTGTCTGACGCAGGCGGTGACACGGGGAGGCTGCCCACGCCGCTTCCTGCCTGTCCTCCTCGGTGACTGTAACCTGCGCGAGAAAAAAAAATGCATATGGTCATCTGTTTGTATTCATGTAATATTACTCATTATAATAGGAATTATATATAAGGAAATAGTCACACCGGAGCCCGTAAAAAGCCTGTGGTGGTGAGTTTGTAAAACAGACAGATTGACAGATGTCATACATGAATCACTAAACAAACAAATATTAGGCCACAAAGAGATTACATTTATTTAAAAAAACAACATAACTCGGTCTACTAAATAAATAGCTCGCTTAAAACCTGAACTAGGCCCAAACTCCAAGTCTATATAAATATATACAGTATATAGTAAGCCTAAAATGATAGTGTCTGATAATATTCTGTACTTGTTAATAAAGTGCCAATAAAGTGTTTGTTTATTGGATGAGAAACACTGAACTATTAACTATTGGCTTATAAGACATGCATTGTCATAATCCTAAAACCAGTGAAAGTACAATGATAGTGTGCATCATATTCTAATCATGGTTAGTTCAAGTGAAGTATATGGATTAAGTGTTTAATTATGTTTTGAGAAAATTATTCTTACTATCTAGCTAAGAAAACTATAAAAAATGAATCCATATGTAACAAAGCTGAAAACAGGGCTGACATTTTGGAGATACATGGTTTTAACAGGGCAACAACAACAACAACAACAACATTCGGTTGTCTTGTAATGTTCTTACACACAGAAAGAAAGTTGTTGGGAACCTCCATAAGCCACTCTCAGAGGATCCCCAGATTCTTCTCTATATATACTGTACTCAGTGAGAAGTGGTGCCATCGCTAGACAGATAACATCGCCTCTAATAGTGACGTGGGAGGTGCTGTAATGCTGTGTGGTGTGGCTTGTTTCCAGTCAAAGGAAAACACTGACTAGGCTGTATGAAAATTGTGACTCAGTTTCATTTTCATGGAACACAAATGTGAAGTACAGTTTCAAAGGAAACAACCACACTGACTATAACAAACAGTCAAAACTACATTCTTAAAATGATTCACGGCACATCTCAGGAATTCAGGAACTCATTTGATAAAAAAGCTGTTACCGTCAATAGTTTTGCATCATAGCAGCTGAAAGCCCAATAAAACAACAGGAAATTAATACTGAGTCAAAATGTCTTTCCGTAGCTACCATTGAGGATGCTGAGTTCATGTCCTCTGCATTAATTCGTTGAATGTGGGAGTTTTAGCAGACTTGAAGAAGTTTATATTAAATACACATTTATATAATATCTTTATTTATTTGTTAGGCTGGTTCTTTTATTTTTACTCCGTAAAGGAGAAGTTAGTTTGTTTTGGGAAATACCTTACGCTTATTTGCCTTCTTACTGACAGTTATAAGAAACATTAAATACAACTCTCATGTTTGTGTAAAATATAAGGCTACATCTAGCAGCAGGTTAGCTTAGCTTAGCACAAATACTGCCAACTGGGGGAAACAGCTAGCCTGGATAGATAAGTCCACCCACCAGTACCAGTAAAGTTCACTGAGTCATATATTATATCTTGTTTGCTTAATCCATACAAAAACAAAGTGTAAGAATGATAATTTGCCATTTTACAGGTTATGTTCCAGACTATTTGTTTGCTTGAAGAAGCTGCCAGGCAACAGATGGAAACTCCAGGAAGTTACTGCTCCAAAATGTCAAACTACTGCTTTAAATATGACTGCCAAAAAACTAATGAATAAATACTTCCTGGTAGCATAGAGAGGGCTTTTGAACAGCATTTAGACCTTTATTTTGAGAATCAAAGTCTTTTTTTACAGGTTCACAATTTCCTAATAATTGCTTAGGAGGTTTCCTGGAAGGAACTTTGTAATTTGGATTATTTTAGTTATAGGAATATCAACAATATTAAGGGTACAGTGAACAAGGACATTTAAATTTTAATCTAAATGTCCAAGGACAGATTACTTTTCCTCCTCCGCTGAACTCCTCTCAGGTATTTACAAGTCTAGCTGCTCACGACGAGAGCAGTGAGATACTTTGCTTTCACTCTCAGCTGGACCTGAACACTGAGGCAAAGTGTTCTGCCAATGTCGATACAGGTGCTTGACTCACATATTTGGGGAGAGGTCTCCTAAAGCTGTGTACTTAGAGCTATGCTAATTGTCTCCTGCTAATACAGGGCCCTTTTCTCACTGGCCTGTTGATCGGGCCCCATTTAGGCGAAGGGGCAAAACTAAGGGTTAAGAATGACAGGAAGAAGTGGCCCCATTACTGCTCCTACTGGCCCGCCGTGTTTCTGTTTTTCAAGTTCACAAGTAATACATGATGAAAACAACATAAAATACAGTGTGCAAGCCTGTGGAATTACCTGATTCCAGTCATTTGCTTTGGAGGAGGTAGTTTCACTGGAGTCATACATTAGCATTTAAACAGGAGTGATACTGTTTTGTGATAATGAATGTGTTAGATACCAGAGAATACAGCTGGCCACACAAGTTCTTTGTGATCTTAGAGGAGTCATTTGAAGTTAGAGTGAAAATGTGAGAAAGGCTGCTGATGTGTATTATATGTAGCTGTGTCAAGGAATATAAATACATTTTCCACGTGAAAACAAATGAGCAAATATTAACAAGTTGGTGTTAACATAAAAAATCAGGTGAGCAAAAAAAATCACTATAAGTAATGTTTTTCTTTAGGTTTGGTTTGGTTTATGGCTCAAACACACAACATTTCCTCAGTAAATAGTCATGATCAAGGTAAATAACATATCCACATCACCACACACTGCCACAGCCTAATTACACTGTGATTAAGGGGAAGAGGAAAGGGGGGCAATTTAAAGTGTTTGCATTATTGTTATTGCATCTAGGAGAAATGGAAGAAGGTATAGAGAGTGGTTCCCAACCTTAGGGGGTGCTTGGGTCACAAGATGTTCGAAAGGAAAAAGGGATGGAAGAGAAGAGTCATTTTTATATTATATATTTTTTAGATTAATCTAATTTCTGCTTGTTTATTGTGTAATACTGGACGCTTACTGCTTTAGGTAGATCAAATCCTTCAAAATAAAACAATCTGAGAAGAAAAAATCACTCTGGTTAAACTGTTCACAACTAATAATGTTGCTTTAAGGTAGGGCAAGTCAATAAAATCAAACGTTAAGTAAATAAATAAGTAATTGAGTAAATAAGCATTTAACAGTGCTATCTGTATATTGAATCTTTGTTGTAATCTGTAATCAGACAGCACATGTTGTAATGACTTTTCTTTTTTGTTTTTGTTTTCATGCATCCAAGGTGTGTAATACTGTAGGTGAGGGTGTGTGACGCAGTAATGCTCCAGTGCGAGCCTGGGAGTCTGTAAGTCCAGACAGACTCCACCCAATTAGCTTCCCTGTCGCCTTGCAACTCTTTAAAAGACACAACAATGAACCATCCACAGCCCCGAGGAAGAAACCGGCAGTCACATGAGCAGCAGCCGCCACCATTACTAAGGAATTCTGCTCTCTTCACACACACAAAAAAAGAAAAGAAATTCTAATAATCACCAACATTAACAATTAGCCCTCTGTTTGACAAGTCCCAGAGAGCCTGGAGACATTCTTGCTAACTCTGCCACTTCTGTGGTTTGGTTCAGCGTAAAGCCTAATTATAGCAGCAGCACTGGCAAACATCAGATCACTGACACGGGCTCAACAATGGTGTTTTGATGGACAAACATTATGTAACAGGCAAATCTGGGTAGCATAAAGACTTGTCGTGAGCTCTTGTGCTGGTTTTTGGTCTCTGATGAAGTGTCCTTCATGAAGTTCTCTTCAGATAAACAGGAAATGTCTTGGTGGTGGAACTCATGCTTTTTAGGCTGCCCTTTGAAGTCGCCTGTCAGGCCCATCAATTCCCTTTTTGATAAACAAGAAAAAGTTCCAGGGAACAGTGCGACTCACACATGTTTACCCTCTCTTCTAAGAAAAAGAGCTGCGTGTGTGTGTGTGTGTGCAGGATGGGGGGATGGTAGCCCTAGTGCCAAAGCCACTGAATCAGTCCTGAATACATTAAGGCCACTCTCTTTAAAAGTGTGCCAGAGAGTTCATGGTGGAAGACGCCCCTCCAAGAGCACAATAATGGGCTTCAATGCTTTCCATCTGCGGAGGGAGAAAGGCCTGTGACTGCACGTGCTGCGTGGAGTGGGCTCAACAATGTATCAATTTATGGCCATCAGAGGCATCATAAAACTGCACCTAAGGTGAAGCCTGGGTCAGTGGAGTGAAACGCCAAAGCCATCAATAAATAGACGCGATTCAAAAAAACAGCATTTGCCGCATTAGATTGTCCGGTGAGATTTAGAAAGCTTGCCTGGTAAGCCTGGAAAAAAGAAAAGTATAAATTCACAACGTGTGTTAATAGAAGTCAAGAAGTGCCCCCCCCCCACACCCCAGGAGGAGAGACAGACCAGATGAGACAGTCTGATTTTGTTGTTGTTGTTGTTGTGGTGGTGGTCAGACCAAGCAGACTGACGCAACGGGGCCCAGGGGGAGCTGATTGATGGCTCCAGCTGTCCCAGAGGAGAGGAACACAGGCAGACAGCTGGTCACCTGTAGCCCCAGACATGACTGTGATAGAGGCGCTTGGCATTGTGTTTCACTGCGGAGGGCAACCAGTGCGATGCAGAGTTCAGGCCACTGTTCATCACAGCCGAGGAAGCAAGCGGCGGAGCTACAGGGGACGAGACTTGAGGAATAAAAGAGCACTTGAGGAAATAGACTTAGCCGAGGTAAAGCATGCATGAGGACAGTTTATTGGATTTTGAGCAGAAAGTGTTTTGTTAACAAGATTACTTAAAACCTGAGCAGAAAACACACACCTCGTCATCTTCTAATGGCAATGCAATTGGCCAAATTGTCCAATTTAGAGCGAGATTACTGGGACATGACTACAGTGGGAATAAGTGTTGTTTTTTTGACACAAGTTACATGAGAGAGAGAGAGAGAGAGAAGACGAGATGAGCTCACTCAGGCAGAGGGATTAATCCAGAAGCAAGAGGGAAAGAGAATAAAAAACAAAACACACACACACACACACCCTCCCCCTCTCGCAGCCGGCCAGCCAATCAGCACGCAGATGAGCTGGTTTACTTGGAGACCAAAGAATCTGTGTGTAGTGATATGACATCATCAGCTGCCCATTAAAGGAGAGGTCACTTTTTCTTTTCTTCCCCTTTCCACCCCACCTGAGTGAGGAAATGTGATGCAGTTTTCCAAGGACGAAAACCTTCATGCCTTTCCAGTTCTTTTATCCGTACATAGATTGTTTACACAAAAGGATTATTGTAGTAGTCCCCATTTTACCTTCCAGGACTTGTCTGAACTAGATGCTCGGGTAATATTCATGAGTTTCAGTAGTTCCGCTCTGAGACAGGCACGATTCATAAATTCAGCAACTTGCCTCTGCTGTTTTCCTTTGTTGCCGCTACACTGAGACAAGAAAGTGCCTCCATTCATTCACTAACAAACAAGCACTATGTTTGGGTTGCCCTCGCCGCATACAGTATGTGCGTTTCCTCCTACTGGTCCTCTGTACTATGTGTCTTTAGCTTGAGGGTAAGAAAAGCTGCCAGTTTGTTTTGTTTACTTGGCAACGTCACATGGCTGTCTGACTAATGCATTCTGGATTGTCTCTCCCAGGACGTTTGTTCTATGTTTTATTCATCGGTGTGATGTGCTATAGACTCCCCCCTGACATAATATTATTGATTGCTTAATAGACTATCAAAAGAATGGCCTCACTCAAGGCATCAAGAGTTTAGGCTACCTTTGCTTTTATAGATAATTCGATTTTAAAACAGTGGGGCTGCGAGTAACAATTCGTTTCACTATCGATTCATCTGCTGAATTGTTTTCTCAATTAACTAATACATGTTTTAGTCTATAAAATGCCTCTGAAGCCTAACCAGCAGTCCCAAACCCAAAGAGATTCAATTTACTATCACGTGAGACAAATACAATCAATGCATTTGATTAATTGATTAGTTGAACAACAGAAAATGAGTCTGCAACTATTATTGATTTTGAATTGATTAATCATTGAATTTCTAAAGCAAAAATACCAAAATATTCTCTATATATTTGCTCTTTTTCTTAATTTCCTTTGATATTAAACTCAATATGTTTGGGTTTGTTGACAAAACAAGACATTTTAATGTGTCAAATTTCTGACATTTATTGGACCAAAGGATTAATTGATTAATCAAGATTATTAGATTAGCCAATAATAAAAACAAACTGTTAGTTGCCGCCATAAAAAAGCAGTAAATGCTCACAATGTTTTTTCTTTTTACTTTCTTGCCATTAAAATCTTTTTTTTTACTTTGGAAATAGGGGTATATTTTATGAAACCAGGTATTCCTCCAGTTTCATGGGACAGATGGCTCAGGCACCTGGAATATTGATAGGCTGAATTTATTATTGCAGTGTTTTGCACTGTGAGGCGAACAGATAAGTGATCACCAAACAGCATCTCTCTCTGCATGGAAAATAAAGCTCACAGGAAGCCGTTACACCAAACAGAAAGTGAAAAAATGTAGGTGTGTAAATCGGGCGCTGAAAGGGTTAATGGTGGGTGACACGGGTATTATTGAAGGGCTCCCCTGCTTAGAGCATGCTGCTCGTCCAATCACATCACTCACCAATGCTCAGGCCCGTTATTCACACACACTGAGCTAAACCTCACTTCCACACCCGGACCCCGCAGTTGGCCTTTATCTCTGCGACTTCATCACAAAGACGCTGTGATCATTGTAGACTCCTAAGCTGCCATCACACTCTCCTCAATTGCTGTGAAACTGCTGTCAGTGCTTAGGCAGCAGTGTTGTTGGGACACATGTCTCCCAGAATGCTCCCTGCATTGCCCAGAAATCAATACATGGCAACCTGTGCTTTATGGCTACACAACAGTTCTAAAAAAAATGTAGTGTGGGAGCGCACCCTGAGATATAAGCTCATTTGAGTTCCAGACAACAAAAAGTCCCTCATCTGCTTATTTTCCTTTTGCTGCAGTACTTCCTCATTGAAATGTTTACATGCAGAACACGTGCGTTCAAAGAAAAGACAGAGGCTTCTGAAGCACAGGAAGCGCTCTGCTGCAACGGACTCCTCTGATACTGATACAGAGCTGATAACACTGAAGTCACATCAGTATCAGAATAAGGTTTATTGCCAAGTAGGTTTTCACATCTGAGGAATTTGCCTAGGTATATTGGTGCATGACAATTTAAAACAATAAAACAAGTACTGCAAGTCAAGAAGCATAAAAGATTCACAATGAAATATGAAAAAAAAATTTTTTTATCAATGAGCAGTGCAGTTTTGTGCAGGGATGTATACATATAGCAGCCAAGACTAATACAAAAATCCTATACAATTGTAAAACTATAGTTTTCATTAGATTAATAGCCACTGGACCATTAAGCAAGCAAGTTATTAATATATCTGACCAGTAACAACCTCCTCCTGCTTACTTTTATACCCTCACTGTGTTACTGTGATACTTATCAGTGTCATTAGAGACATTTACAGGAAAAGATCGGCTTTCATCAAAAATTGCAATGCGGTTTCTCTTCGTGTGATGGAAGTCCCTCGTCAAGTCACACTCTTACTGACACAAGGAGAAGGAAACCACACACTGCCATGTTTCCCGTCACACACTGAGCACTTCCTCCTTTTCTCTTTTTTTTTCTTCTCTCGTTGTCTGTGTGACAATTTCAAAGCGTACACTGTATCACAACAGTAAAATAGGAGTTGCTGGGAAAAAGCCAACCTGACCGCTGAAATTTCCAGCAATAACAGAAAAACTAATCACGCAGTCTTGAGGATTCTGAAGAAATATTTGTGACTCAACAGCTCGCTCACTGTATTACTTACTAAGACAGATAGCAAACAAAGATCATTACACATCAGTTTTTCACTTGTGTTTTGAACGAATGGTTATCTTTCGGTTTTGTGCACTCGCCATTAGGTTTTAAACAAATTGGATGCTAAGTAGCTTTTTGAGACTAATTGTGATAGAAAATAATAATATACTTTACTTACAATTTGAAGGAATAGTTTGACATTTTTGACATTTTTGTCAGTTTTGACAAACCACAATGTGTCGTTTTTATACGGGTTGACCAAAAACATGTTAATTAGAGAGTTTTAGAGGTGGATGCAGACAGATTTGTCTTTATGCTAAGCTAACAGGCTGCTGGCTGTAGCCTTATATTAACCGTACAGACAGGAGAGTGATATCAATCTTCCCATCTAATGAAAACAATAAACAGCAACAGCCGTCCCGCTTTCCTTACACATTAACACAGCTATTGAACAATTCTTTTAAACTAGACGTACACAGGAAGTTAACTGTGAGTCGTGTAATCCAGTTATTTGCGTTTATATTCCGAGTCACGAGTGCGCCCACTCCATTAAAATGGTTTTGTACTGAAGTTAGTTAACTAAATCTCAGCTCTTCGGTAGTTGGTTGTCGTCAAACAAAATCACCCCGGAAAGTGTAATGAGTGGCATTTTTTCACTTGAGGGGATGGAGGACAATACAGCACTGGTAATAGGGGAACGGCAGGGGAGGAGCAGGTGGGGGTGGCTGGGGGACGTGCAGTCACTGAGGCTCGGAGAATCAGCATCACAGCATGCTGCTGTTACCACGGCTACAGTGACATGCGGGCCAACTGCAGGTGCCAGGCCGACAACAGCGAGGCCCAATTAGAGACCCTGGGAGAGGGAAGATAATGAAATCCAGCCCCGCACTGACGTGAGTTAACTAAATAAGTCCACAGTCGTTTAGCGTTAACAAAAAAGACGACTGGGTGGATGTCAGGTCAAGAAAAGTGGTCACAGACCCCTCGTTCAGATTCTTTGACTGACAGACTGAGAAGTCTATTGGACTATTGGACTTGGTACATTGTTGGTACAGAGTTTTATAAGTTTAAGATTTCACTTCATCACTTATATCCTTGATTTGCTTGTGTTGCCAGACTTTCCTTTCCTCTAACAAACTGTTTTTCCCCTGCTTTCTTTCTCCATCGGTCCATTTCAGCTTTTCTCTGTTTGTACCTTCATTACTGTGACAAACACACTTCCCCTAATACACACACACATACCTAGACACACAAATGCACACTACAGCCTCAACCTCCGGGCTAGCCGGTGCAGAATGGCCTCAGAATGTGAGAAAGGGACAAGTAGCAGTGTTTACCGAGCACTACTGTCCACACATCCGTTCCCACAATGGCCCCATTGAGGGTGGGCCCAGGTTAAAACCGATTTAAAAGGCTTGTTTAACACTGAGAAGAGGGGCCGCATACCCGAACTGCAGGGAAGAAGAGGTTGGGGGAGGGAGAGGGATTCACAGCAGGCTCCTCACCCTCCACCCTAGCGTTTTCTTCAAAGCCGAGCTCGTGTTGTGCTGACAATTCTTTTTTTTTTTCTCTCACTGCACTTCTGCTTTTTTCCTTTTTCCTGTGTTTTTCAAAATAGTTTTTCACATCGTCTCTGTGTGCACATGTGAGAGTACATGTAGACGTGCCACAGTTTGAGTTGAACAGAGGACAGGAGGCCAACGGAAAAAGAAGAGGAGGGTGAAATGGGTGGGAGTAGTTGTAAAAGTACATCGTTTTAGGAGGAAAAAAGCAGGATGGATGGGCAGAGGGCAGGAAAGAGAGAGTAAAGGACAGCGAGGGAATATTTTCCCCTCCACCCTCCCTTCTTCCCGCCTTTCTCTTCTCCTCATGTGAAGGACAAGCCTGGCGGGGCTGCGGTCTGGACCAGTGATTGTGTACGGCGCCTTGTGGTGCCTCACACAGGAACCCCATTAATCACTGGAGCAGGTCTCTCACTCCTGGACACAAAGACCCCACACACTGACTCCACTGCATACACTTGCACATGCAAACACACAAACACAATGAATACTTGCATGTTATATTGTGCATGTGAGGGAAAGAGGAAAAAAGAGCAAGGGACGGGATGGAGATTCCTAAGCGTTTTCACAGAACTACACGTAATTCTTTTTCTAAAATGTTTTGGCAGCGCTCCGCAGAGAGAACTGAGAAAGGAATGCCAAATAGTTTGGAGTCACACCAAGAGTGCAGTCTTGAATTGGTTTAGCATTTAGTCATGGAGTAAATTTGTTCCTGCAACACAGCACAGTCCTGATATTTAAGGCATTAAAGTGCCCTGATATTGTCATGTCAAGAAAGCTTATTTTATATTCTTCCAAAAGCACTATCTGATTTTGTTAAACAAGCAAGCAAATAGCTAAAGACGACTCTGGTGTCTTGAGAAATTAGATATCAGTGCAAAGGCGTGCAGGAGATGCACATATTATCCCACAAGTGAAGCAGGCAATGTTTTCCAGGTCATTTGGTGGAGAAATCCCTGCAGCAAATCTATTTCCATCGGCTGCCTTGAGCGTGAGTCCATGTGTGCACAGTCCGTCTATAGTAGGAGCTGAGGAAAGGACACTCCTGAGGTCATCCCCTATATTAAGACTACAGGCTCCTCTTACCCCCAACATGCACTGCAAAAAAATTATATTGACCGTAACAAGTCCTTTACAACGCAGTTTTAAAAATTGGGTTTCCAACATTTGCTTGTTTGAAAAATATCAATTAATTACAGTTTTTTTTTATTACACTAAATCCAGGGATTAAAAAAATGATTCCAAGTAGATTTTCACTGGAAATAAATGTAAATATTGCATGGTAGTACCTCTTTCCAAAGTTTGAACCTGCTTGCTGTGACAAAACAAATCACACTCATCAACAAGTCAGCACATTCATTTCTTAATTATCCAACATGTTGTTTGTTGCCTGAACAGCTGCAGAAATGGTCCCTTTAAGCCTTAACAAGTGCTGTACGCTGCATGCGTATTCAAACCTGTGCATCTGCAAACATAAAAATGTAAAAAAGCAACCAGGAAATTGGATTGATTGATAGCCTAATCCGCAGGTGGAGGAGGGGGAGGAGCAGTAAAATGTGGAGTTGTCTGGCATACGAAGAGACAATCATCTGTGTGTTTGTCCTCCTCCACTCTGCCTCTCTCAGACATCCCCCTCTCATACCTAATCCCAGGCCAGCCACTATAATTTACTGCCCCATTGGTAACTAGCCATCGACAGGGAGGAGATGTGGGAGAGAGAGGGAAAGGCAGGAGCCAGAGGCGGGCTGAGGGTCAATGGCTATATCGAGCACATAAACCCCCATGTAATGAGCAATATTTGTGTACCAGGAGGAAGGTCGTCAGGGTGAAATGGAGAGCGAGATGCACGTCACATGCAGACCCAGGACTCCATCAGGCAAGAGCTACAGAGCTCATGTATAATGTGTTGAAACTGAAACTGAAGAGTTGTGAATACGTTTTCTTTCCTTCTTTAAAAAACTTTTTATGATGTATCATTTATTGTTTTTATTGTTTTCAGTCTGACGCCAAATGCGCTGCTGTTGTGTTGCTTGTAAAAGAGATTTCTGATCTTAATTAGACCAATTTAGATAAGCAAAGATCTGAAAAGAAAAAGCCATACACAAACGGGGCCATTTGTTTCCTTTGAAACGTGAGCGTTAACTGTCATGTGCGCCAGAGTGAATCACTATCCTAATTATGTTATTGCATAATCAATGTGTTTATCCTGATAAAGCAGATTAGTTTTTGTCTAAAATCCTTCATGTGGTGATGTAGAAATGCAAATAAAGGTTGGTACTTTGGAGCTAAACGTCAATCCTGTAACTACTTGTGTCTTAGCTGCAATGTTACTAGATTAACAACAAACAACAAAGTGAATCAAATGAGTGCTGAGCGGCTGACCTCAGCCTGTGTAAACATATTTTATGTTTTTAGAAGGAGCCTGAGCTTGTTTGTGTCAGTTCATGGAAAGGCCGGGCCTTTGTGGAAAGATTAGGGCAGCGGATCCTGAGTGTTTGAGATTTGATGCGCATTGTGGCTACTTTAATCATCTCAGTCCCCTAACATGACCTCACACTGTACCCGCATACTCTACAGATGTATCTGGAGCCTTCAGGCTTGTCTCACCCTACACTCATCCCTGGTGGTGAAAGCCCCGCTGGGATTGACCCAGCGTAAGCCCCTTTCTAACTGATGGGGCTCAGGGACGTGGAGCGACAGCATGTGTTTCGTAATGATTAAACACAGAGTGAGGAGCCCATCAGTGACCAGGCATCAGCTCGCGCACGCACACCTAAAGAGGTGTGAACCACCAGGTGACCTAAAGGCAGGTAAACAATACACCGCCTGCATCTCACGCACAATGGATCCATATGCATCAGCCAATCAGCTATAAATCTATCAGCCTTGGTATCATCAGTCGTTATGGTAACGACTGAGATACCGCTGAAGTGTTTTTATTTTTTTGGGGGGTGAGAATAGGTGTTATGGCAGGCAAATCAAGAGCTGACTGATTTACGTCAATGTGCTAATGGTGTCCTGATACTCTAATTAATTAAACTAAAAGCAAACAGTGTCTATTTATCTATACCTTCCTGGGATTCATTTGTCAGAGGACCAGGTCTGTGCAGGTGTGATTAGAAAGCTGCACAAGAAGTTGATGGAATCTGACACCTCAGCACTGTTAAAGCCTCATGTGCAAATATGCACACATTTAAGCCAATATTTAGGGTCTATAAGAAGCAACATGGCCGATGTAGTAAATTTAATGAAGCCCTTTAAGAGGACACAAGCATGAAATATGCAGCCTGTAAATCTTTTATAATCTAATTACAAGCAATTTGGAAATCCTTTACAAACCATTTATATGTGTGCTCTTAATTCAGAGTGTTGTTATAGCCACAGCTGAATACTCTCAGTTTGCCTAATCTATTCAAATCCAGCTCAAAGAGGTAAAACTGGTTTCCAAGGAAGAGGTTGTTTTTTTTCTTTTTTCTAGAAGAAATAGACTTGTGACCAACGTCCAGGCTGCAGAACACAACAACAGTGGCGTTAGATAAGAGGAGGCATTACAGAATAACATGTTTCCTTTCTGTCTGATTAATGCATCAGTGACAGATGCTGAGGGGATTAGGTCTAGATTAGTATCCTTTCCACCGACTCTGTTTTCCTCTGTTTGCCACATTGCCTTTCCAGTGGTCCTTTTAAAGAAACAAACAGGATCAGCTTTCCCTGTTTTCCTTTTAACTCAGCTGTTGTTTTTATGTTGTTTTGTCAAATATGTCTTGGTAACTAGACATTTTTTCCACTTTCACAAATTGACTGCAGGACCTCGGTCGTTCATGCTGCCCAGCCAGGTACTGTCAAACAAAAGACTTTACAGCGAGGTGCGATCGGTTTCACTTCACTGCTCTGGCACTCTCTGTACTCTTGTTTCTAAGCATGACT
The DNA here is from genome assembly GCA_036023655.1 of Nannoperca australis. NCBI lineage: Eukaryota > Metazoa > Chordata > Actinopteri > Centrarchiformes > Percichthyidae > Nannoperca > Nannoperca australis. The sequence goes on from JAVQJD010021951.1 coordinate 19,249, forward strand.
AATGTTTTTCACCTATATTACCCTGACTCATCAGTCTTGCCGACCATATCATGGCAGGATACAGGAAGTTCTATTTTTTCTGCTGAATCTGGCAATGGGATGGGCTGCTTCTGGGCGGATTCTGGCGCCTGTATAGCCACCCAGAGATAAAGCTATCAGCGGCAGGGCCTGTTCTCCATTGTTAAGAAGAACACCCGGGCCCTAATGAAGTGCATGTAAGCAGCATAAAGGGACCGGGGTGTGCCTCTTCCTCTCTAACCTAAGTAATGCCGGTTTTCTCAGTGTTCCCTGAAACTGCATTCACAAGCAGATGTCTGCTGGCAGGGCCTGCCAGATAATGACAAAGGATTAAATCGCCTGATTCCCACACCACAAGCCCACTGTGTTTGTCTACCCTCTTTAGCCACAATTTATGGGCTCTGCAGAGCCGAGATAGATCGACTATAGGAGCGTAAGCCTCAGAGGAATAAAGAGGGGCACTAATCGGTGCCTCTGAATAATTCCAATTCAGGGCAGTGATTTGGGATTAATAAAAATGCAAATTTACGGAGATGTGATGGAATGATTTCCTGTGTTGATGACATGTTGTGGCAAAGAGATGACATGTTCAGCTGATATGAACATATACAAGTTGTTTCCTCATTGATTATCACAGCACGATATTTGATTTATTAAAAAAGGCAACCTTTAATGGAACAGTTTGAATATTGAAAATTAAAGATAAAAACAATCAGCCTACCAGCACCTCTAAAGCTGAATCCGTACAAAAGTGTAACGACGCTATTGCTAGCCAGACTAGCTGTAGCCCCATGCAAAAAGTCACAAAAGCAATTTGATAATTTGTCAGTCAAATGAAGAAAGAGTACGAATGTATCTGATATTACCTTTCAAATTGTATTGTTACTGTTAGTGGTCCTCAGGCTTTAAGAATGAGAAAAATTAAGTTCCTCTTTTTTCCAACAAACTGACTGTAAGGCTCTATGGCTGCACACATCTCACTTTGCATTGAAAAAGGTCATATTTTGGGTGCTTTTGGGTTCATTGGCTCCAATGGTACCAAACTCCTTGCAAACTAAAATTAATTGACATTTGGTCAGAGATCATAAGAATAAAGGTTAAAAATGTATGAGCTATCTTTTAAAAACAAACATAAAAAAGACTAAACTAAACAGAACAAAACTCGCCACACATGATAACCTGTAATTCTGAATCAAAACATAGATTTTTTGGTTATATTTGTAAAATACAGAGACAATTTTGTATGAAAACAAGCACGCTTAGGATACACACTGCTTATTTATAGTGGAGGATTTGTGCACAAAACCTGGCAGACTATCATTTGTGTGTGTTTTAATGCAGAGTCCTATTGACTCTTGCAGTTTTGCGGATCACCCAAAATAACACCGTGTGTTTGTCATTTAGGGATAATGTAGCTGGCTAGCAAAGGAGAGCAGAGCAGCAAAGCAACAATTAGAGATCTGTTCGCTCCGGCTCGCGAACAGGAGACGAGAGGAGGTCACTGTTTTCATTTGGTCAGGTTTTTTTGGGCCGCAGCTTAATAAACAACTGGCAAACTGTCCTACTGTAAAAAGAGCACTCGGCCGAGAGTTGAAAGCAGGACACGCATTCTCACTAAACCTCAGCCTCTTTATTCAGTGTTAGGAAATGTAGTGTGAAATGAAAGATTCACTTTTTTTCCCCAGCTGTTTACAGTCTTGACTTTGTTGATGTACATTTCTATTCATAACCTTCCAATGCATGAATTTCCCCTTGTGCTTACAGACACACAAGAGGCAACACTTTCCACCACAAGTGTATGTGACGAGGAAAGTATCTTGACAATCCCTGTCTTTGTTTGCAGTAAACTACAGCGCTCACCTGTGACTGCAGTGGCATTGGCAGCTATCCAGAGGTGTCTGTGTGTGTGTGTGTGTGCGTGTGTGTGTGTGTGTGTGTGCATGTGTGACTAAGTGTACGAAAGACAGAGAGACGGCCAGTCAGGCGCCTGTGCATTGGTTTGCCTGTTTCCACAGAGTCTGGGCCCCAGAGGAGGATTTGCAGGCCAGATAGGATTAGGCTCCCTCTCTTTACACAACAGTGATGGGGATAAGGAGTCCGCGGAGCTCAGGAGCACTCCAAAGCCCCATTAATACACAGCAGCAGAAAACCGCACAGATGAGTACCTTAAACAGCTGAGCCCACTCTGTCCATGTTTGGTTATCAATGCTCGGCTGCTGTGCCGCTGGTCAATTATGCCCACAACCAGCAATGCCCGGTGGAAAATTCACTCAATGCACCCAATTATCATGGACATCTTCCTGCTACTGAGCTGCATCCGCTTTTGATCAGTCACATTTCAGCTGACTCGATGCCTAAATCTGTAATCCTGGTTGTCATATTATCATAGCACTTAATAAAGGTAGGAAGGACCCTCATTATTCGGTACATTCGGTTCGTTTAATCATTGTGTGGCAACCTGCAAACACACAATACAATCCCAGACAGTATCACCTGAAATTACATCTCTTGGTTAGTCTCTCTTTCATGGTCATCAATGGCAATGTTCATACTCTGATTTATTCCTGTGTCACAATAATACACAACCTCTATGTAATCAACGACAATAAGTGTCTCATAATCTCACAAGCAACAGCCCCAGTGGGTAGAAGGAGAGCAGTCCCAGTGCATCTTCCATACTGGTAGCTTACTGGAGAGCGTTACATAAGTGAAGGGCCCTCTTTGCCCTGTGAGGGTACAAAGAGGTCTAATCACATTAAGACAAGCCACTTGCGGCTGAGTTCAATCTAACTGCAAACTCTCTCTGAGCTCAGATAAGACCTCCCGAGCCATTCAGCCAAGACAGCAGCAGTAGTCCCTCATCAGACGGTCTGTTTGCTTCACTTTGATCCCCTTGTTTCACACCGATCAAGTCTTTATAGTAGAAAGCATGAGGCACGTTGCTTATTCCACCATTGGTTCTACACATACTGATTCATGAGTGGCCTGTCATCAAGCAGCACAATTTTCTTCCCACTTCCTCTTATCCCCGTCTTCAGAGCTTCGACATCGTCTTTCCCATCTCGTCCTAAAGTCTTTTCCTCTTATCTCCTTCATTTGCTACCTCCTGCAGAGCATATTGATCTCTCCGCAATCTGCCAGCTTCGTGTCCCACAGAGGCTGCTGGGCCTCGTGTACAGTACTGGAAGTTAAAAGAGGATAAACTGCTTTACTAGACAATTTACTGTCTACAGCAGTGACCCCATTTTCTGGACATTGCTTCTTTAATTTGATGTTGGCGTGAGTGTGAATTAAAATCGCTCTCTTTGGTTCAATTTAATTCTTCCATCTTCCTTCTGCACAAAAAAAACTAAACACATTTACTATGAGAAGTCATTAAGGGGAAACTGCAAATTAAGTCAGCCTCTCATATCATGTCATTAATAGCGGGATTAAAAAAACACATCTCCAGACAAGAACGTCGATATTGGAAGATTCTGCAAAATCCAGGCGTGCGTTCAATTACAAATAGATTTTAACATTCAGTGCCAACATTTGTTACATTTTTGTCAAATTTTCTACAATATTGCCGCATTGTGGATAAAGGCTTCTTCAATCAATATTCTTAAATTAACAACGGATCAAATGACTATGTGTAATGTGAAAGAGGTCGCTCATAGTATTAAACCCACAGAGAATTATCACCCAACTCTGCTGTCCCCTTCAGCTTTACACAGCGTTTTAGCATCTTTCAGCTCATGGTTTTGGTTTTCTGCTTCGCGTCTTTACTGTTTTGGTTCAGAATCACTGCTTGTTTGCAGGCACAACAGGCAGCTGTTTTGGGTGAAAAAGCTCAAAAATCCCACTGTACACCACCTGCCCAGCACCAAACAACATTAACGAGTAGCTAGAGGGACATTATTGGACTTTTATTCATCAGGTGAATGCTAATGTTGCTCCATATCTGGTGGATATGTAAATAAGGCATTAGCTGATGCCACTGGCTAACAAATATCAAGCCATATCAACTTAAAAAGTGATCATTTGTCACTCTGTGTTTACAGCTTGTTTCTGCTGCCCACAAGAAGCAACAATTATCTGTTAATGCAGGTTTAAGATTAGGAAATTATCATGTTATGGTTGATAAAAAGAATGTTAATTTCAGGTCCTTGACGTGAAGTGTGGTGTCTTGAATATAAATCAGGTGCTCTACATGGCCATCTACCACCTCAACCTCCACATCCTTATGTTCCACTTACAGGCAATTAATATTGGTATTATATCATCCAATATGAACGTAATTCCTAGGGATTCTGTGCTGGGATTAAACTAATCATTTTACACTGTACTTTTGGTGTAAATGACTTCAATGATCTGTAATTATTGCTAACAGGTCTCTTAACAGCCTGGAATCAGCCAAAAAATGGTCCATTTGCCAGACACTAAATCCAAAATTTCATGCCACAAAATTACTTGGTGGTTGCAGAGTGCTGATTCCCAGTTTTCTCAATGATTCAAAGGCGAGGAGACTGACATGCAGCCAGTTAGACAGCACTCTGCTGAGATTACCGCCACTCTCACAGTCTGTACTGGTGTAGAGTATAAAAAATTGCCAACTGTGGACAATAACAACATTATTAATCAAGGTGCTGGTACAGCTGAGGGTTAAAAGTTGATTAGCAAGCCTCACACTTGAACTTAACAGGCAAAGAAAGGGTGTAACAGCAATGGCAGCCCATGAAAGAAGAGGGTGGTCGTAAAGAATGCTGTTTCCGACACCACAGACCATTCTTGCTTTTTACAGGGTCTCTGCCACAGAGGGTCAGGGGGTCCCGAGTGGAGCTGTCTGTCTGTGTGATTATTGAGCAGCGAGCAGCGAGGTCAGATCACGGTCATGGGCGTTTATGGACAGAAATATATGATCTCAAAACAATGGGTTGCAACAAAGCCTAAAATGGAGAGCTCATTAAAACTCACAGCTGTGGAAGGATGGAGGGACGGTGAATTAGCAGAAGGGAGGAAAAGGAGGCTACTTTCACTGTCTGTTCTCTGTTCGGCTCTCAGTGTGCAGACCTGTAGATGGAGGAGGGGAGGGGAGGTAAGGGAGGGAGGGGAGGGGAGGGAAGG